>CABHPH010128776.1:0-29633 GCA_902168325.1 Peromyscus nudipes | reverse complement strand
CATATATATATACATATATATATATATATATATATAATTTAGTTGCCATAGAACTAAGCACTTCCCTTGTATTCAAGCTGGGCAAGGCAACTCAGTAAGAGAAATAGGTTCCCCAAAGCTAGTCAAAGCATTAGGGACAAACCCTGCCCCCACTGTTAGGAGTCCCAGAAGAAGTAGACCAAGCTACACAACTGTCACATATATGTCGTGGGTCTAGGTCAATCTTATGCGGGCTCTCTGGTTGTCTGCTGATCTGACTTTGTGAGCTCCTATGAGCGGAGGTTAGGTTTTTGTTTTGTTTTGGTTTTGGTTTTTTTGTGGGTTCCCTTGTGATGTCCTTGACCCACTGGCGTGTACAATCCTTTCTCCCTCTCTTCCACAGGATTACCCAGGCTTGGCCCAATGGTTGGCTGTGGGTCTCTGTATCTATTTCTATCACTTACTGGATGAAAGCTCTCTATGACAATTGGAGTAGTCATCAATCTATGAGTGTAGTAGAATATTATTAGGCATCATTCCATTGATGTATATTTTTTTCTAATCATGTTTGGTTATATCACAGATCTCTGGGCCATCCAGCCTCTGGGTTCTGGCACCCTAGGCAGTACCAGGATGGGTACACTCTCTTGGCATGGGTCTCAGGATCCACCAGTCATTTGTTGACTACTCATACAATCTCTTTGCCACCCTTACCTCAGCACATTTCATAGGCAAGACAGACTGTAGGTGAAAAGTTGTGTGACTGGTTGCTGTCCCGATACCTCCACTGGAAGTCTTGCCTGGTCATAGGAGATAGCCAGTTTGGTCTGTGCATCCACCATTGTTAGGAGTCTTAGCTGGGGTCATCATTGTAGATTCCTGAGAGTTCCCCTTGCACTAGGTTTCTTCCTGACCCCAAATTGCTCCCTTTTCTGGTCATCTTTCAGTACTCTCCCTCCATCTACCTCCCCAAGCCTGATCCCTCATGTTCCCATCTGCACCTGTCCCCAGTCCACTCACGAGATCTCTTCTATTTCTCCAGGAGATCCATGCATCCCCCTCTTGGGCCTTCCTTGTTATCTAGCCTCTCTTGGTCTGTGGATTGTAGCATGGTTATCATTTACTTTACAGATAGTATCTACTTATAAGTGAGTACATACCATGTTTGTCTTTCTGGGTCTAGGTTGCCTCACTCAGGATGATTTTTTTCTAGTTCCATTCATTTGCCTTGAAATTTCATGATGTCATTATTTTTAACAGCTGAGTAATACTCCATTGTGTAAATGAACCACATTTTCTTTATCCATTCTTCAGTTGTGGGGCATCTAGGCTGTTTACAGGTTCTGGCTATTATGAATAAAGCTGCTATGAGCATAGTAAAGCAAGTATCCTTGTGGTATAATTGAGCATCCTTTGTGTACATGTCCAAGAGAGGTATAGCAGGGTATTGAGGTAGATTGATTCCCAGTTTTCTGAGAATCTACCATACTGATTCCCAAAGTGGTTGTACAAGTTTGCACTCCCACCAGCAATGGGAAATTCAGAGGAATAATCAGGACTAATGAAACAAAGGATTCTAATATGCTTACTGCCCTTTTCTAACAAAACCCGTATTTTTATTAGTGTTTAAAAATTATAAAGCACAGTTATGTCTTGATTTCAGATGGATGAAAGAATCATACTATAAATGCTAATGTGTTTACTTCAAGGTGTACAAGTGGTAGATAATAGTGGATCAAAATGGGAATGCAGAATGTATTAACTACTCTTGTTCCTAAAAAGGAAGGAATAAATAAAAAAAAATGAAGTATGCTGTTATTGTTGTCAGATACTATAATAAACAAAAGAAAGGAAAGATAAACAATAATACAGAGGGGCTAGAGAGAAAGGTCAGCAGTTTCAAGTGTTTGCTGCTCATTCCGAGGACCTGGGATTTGGTTCCCAGTACTCAAATCTGGTAGCTCTCAAATGCCTATAACTCTGGCTTCAGTGGCTCTGACACACTCTTCTGGCTTCAGTGGGGACCTGTACCCATGTGTCATATACACATACATACACAGATAGACCCGTACATAAATATAACATAAATCTAAGAGAGAAAAAGGATAGAGATGCAGAGAGAGGGAGGCATACAGAGGGAGGGAGGGAGAGAGACAGAGACAGAGACAGAGTGAGTCAGACAGAGACACAGATCCAGAAAGGCAGAGAGAAAAAGAGTGATCTAGCAAGGTAATGGAATATAACTAGATGTTAAATATTTCTAGATGACTCAAAATTGCTAGGTGTAGCACATCTGTAGGTGGGGGCTTTTTTTTTTTAGACATCAAATTAAAGATTCTGACAGTATGACATGTTATGACATGATAAGCTCTGTCATTTTGATTTTCTTTTCTTCCTTTGCTATCGGTTTTATTTAATAGCAAACATGAATTTTCTTGGATGCTATTGTAGCAATTATCCTTCAGCCACTCAGTGTACAGCGGGAAAGACAGAATGGCAAAATAAGTAAATTGAATTAAACTGCCAGTGTAAGATAAGAAAAAATTATTTGGTTCCATTTAAATAAAAATGGAAAGTGTCAGTTTGGATAGAGTTTCTGTGATTCCATTTAGCCACATAGCTGGCAAATGCTGAATGCTAAAATGGAATCTATAGATATCAAAATAAGTCAAGAGTTGGGGAAATGACCTAATTTAGTTGATTTTATTCCTTTTTATTATTATTATTTTTGCTACATGATCCTTTCGTTCAGCAAAATCTTACTCAAAAGCTGCGTGTAGAAACAGAAATGGCAGAACTGGCCTGTGTGAAGAGGAAGATGGGAAGGCTCAGATAAAAACTTGTCATGGTCTGATACAAAAGTGATTTTTCTTGGACATTTGGCACCCTTTGTACAACCTCAGAGCAGAAGGATTTGAAAAAAAAAGTTAAAATCATTAACATTGGCACTGGGGTTCTATTTTCTGCTACTAAGAAAATAGATTTTATTTTGCATTTTATTTTTTATGAGATGATATATTCACAAATGTCATCCAAGAAAGGGGGTCTTTATTCTCTACCTTTACAGTGTGCAAACCCTTTGTCACTAAAAGAAGCCACTGAAGTACGAAACCTAATTGAACTGCTGGTACATACTCTGCCTACCTACACACACAGGCCTCTACTGGAAGCTATAAGAATCAACTAGCTGCTAAGTGAAATGAAAGAATGGATGTGAATGGGAAGAAAATGGCCTTTTAGCCAATTTCATTTTTTCGCTATTTGAACATCTGCAGTGTCTTAGACTTCATTGTTACTTCATTATAAACTTAGGAAGCATTAACAAGCAAAACAGACAAATATATACTTTTTATTATTTTATTTCATATGTAATTTTATTATTCTATAATATATATACTTTTTATTATTTTATTTTGGTTTTTCAAGACAGGGTTTCTCTGTATAGTTTTGGTGCCTGTCCTGGCTCTGTAGCCTGGCCTCAAACTCAAGAGAGAGATCCACCTGGCTCTGCCTCCCGAGAGCTGAGATTAAAGACGCATGCCACCGCCTCCCGGCTCCTCCAAAGATCTTATATCCCAGCAAGCATAGATAGATTATACTTATTAAATATTTCAACTGATTTAGAAATATGGCATGAACTGAGGAAGGGATGTGTACATACATGCAATTTCAATTAAGTGAATTGAACAATGTCTTGTTTTCAGAGTTAAAAGTTACACAGACTTGAAGTAAATGAAGGAGTGAATTGTGGGGCTGTCAGCATAGAAAGCAATAGGCACAGACAGTACATCGGTACTTCTTTTGAAAAGGTGTTTCTGTGTTAGATGACTTCAGTGGAACTAGTATGGCTCAAGAGAGATAACAGAACCTGAGTGTAGGGTTAAAGAGATGGACTATGGTAAACAACACAGATCTAAGGGACCATCATAATCACGTGCTCTTGCTCAGAGTGTAATTGTGATCTAATACAAAGACCTAAAGTATAGAGCTATACTTTTACTTTCACATTAAGAGTTTTTCTAGCTGTTAGGATAAAGTTAGATGGGGAGGTTGACAGGGAACAATCATCAAGAGACAGCTCAACTCACTAATTGGAGAGCTGTGTTCAACAATGTAAGATGTGGCTCTGGAGTGGGGATAGTTCTGGATGTCATTGTCAAAAATAGATGGTGTTAGGCCTGTCAGTGAAGCAAGACCATCACAAAGAGTGAATATAAATGGAGAGAAAGATCAGGAGAGAAACATCCTCCACCCCAGGGGAAAAGCTTAGAAGAAGAAATGATGTTTTAGATGGACTTTGAATGTGAATATTATTACAATTATTTTCACAAGCAAACATAAGACAAAAGCCCATTTTCGACAATTTGCTTTCAAATAACTGCTCTTATGACCTGACATGGTAGGACACTAATGTTTTCATCTCATTGCTTTGTATCAGCTATGGAAATTATCCCAAGATGGTACTGATTTAATTATGGTGTATTCATTCCAGTTGACTGGGTTATCTGATGATGCCACTATATATATTGGATATATATCCAGGTTTTAAGTCTTCAAAGTTTAACCATGGTATCATCTCATAGCCTGAATATCCTGTTTTCTGCCATATGACAGATTTCTAAACTTCAATGAATTAAGATGAATTCAAATGTCTCTTTGGACTTTAACTTGCATAATATTCTAAAATTTCATCACACATATGAGACTATTTCTCTCTTACAGTGAGCTCTTTTCCTGAAGAAATTAGATTCTTATTTTTCCAAAGCATCCATTGCCTGTCTGTTCTTACTATTAGTTGCACACTTTCCACTCTCTCTATTTCTGCTAATCCTCCATATAATAAATAATATTCTACCAACTCCCAGGGTCACTTAATGATCCCACAAAAGGGAAAGAGTACTTTTGGAATGGCTATAGTATTTATCTCTGTCTCTGTCATAATACACTTATCATGTCACCTTCACAGTGAAGATAGTATGGTAATGGTGGACTTCTACTAGAGTGTCAGCATCTGGAGGAGAGGAATTGAAGATTAGTAGAAACGATCATAGCCACATGCACTAAAAACATAAAATCAAAATACACATTTTAAAATAATGCAGACATTTGCAGCATGCTGCAGTGAAAATGTTGCCTTCTCTCATTGGTCCGTATTTTTTGCATCGTTTATATGAGTTGTTACTTTCTCATTGCAATCACAAAAGGATAGAGGAAGTGGAGGGTGAAGATGGGTTAGTAAGGGAATGACTCCAGAAAGAAGAGAATGCTATGGGAGCTATTTTAATTTTGTGGGAAAACGTGACCCTCAGAAATGAATCAAAGCCTAATTTATTGAACATTCAGTGCTATGCATCGAGTTTGTTCCTGCTGATTTTCTTTAACCCTCAAAAGGATGCATATGCTAAATACCCAATATGTTCATTTTGAGGGGACAGGGATGAAGTTCAGATGTAAAATAGTCTTCCCAAAGTCACAGAATGCAAGAGTGTGCCTGGACTCAAGTCATGTCCACATCAACATCTTTCCTTTTTACATCATGTGGTCTCCCCATATCGTTGACTTTTATTTCTACACTATGACATCAATGGAAATGTTCTGACTTTTTCTTTTATTTAAATGCAAATCCATGGCAAGTTCAAAGTCAAGTAAACAATTATGCAGTCCAGGGTCTGGAGGAAGTGAAGGTGACCCAAGGGCTCTTGCTAGGACACCATCATCAGAGCAGGTTCACAAGAAAAGGTTCCCTGGTAACTGGGAATCATGAGGGGATATGAAATAATCCCCAGTGCTCTGCTGAGAAAGTCTCCCTAACATAGGAAGAAAGCTACTTTTAATTTCAAGTAATAAAATGGTCCCTAAACAAATAACTTGTTTCTACCCTCCTTTCTAGGAAAGATCTCTAGGAGTAGCAAAGATGTTTTAATTCTAGATGTTTATTTTAATAAAGCTCTTTCAATGGCCTTGCAGAACAGTGAGTTCTGAAAGGCAGAATTTGTTCTGTCAGTACTCTGAAACACAAAACAAAATGAAGCAGTAAATTGATAATTCGGGGAAGGTATAAAAATAGAACATTGGATCTCTCCTGAGCTCTAAATCACATTTTTCCCAATTTAAAAAAAAAAAGAAACCTTCTGTTACCTCACAGTCTCTCTGTCAGATGCTGAAATAAAAGAAACTTGGATTTTTAAGCTGGTATTGGATCTATAGCCAGTGAGTAGCTATTGTATCATCTTTAATTGGTTTTGGTTTGGTGCTGGTCTTGGATGTGGAGAGTCATGAATATCTGCTGTTTCCTGAAAACTCAAACAAGAGGATTAACAGGGTGTGTATTGTATGCTGAGTCCCCTAGTATGTGATAACAGTACAGGGGTGAAGAAAAAGATCCCATCCACGACAATCTTAGTCTGCTAGGTGAATTAAGAATGCGAAGTAGAGTTTCTGCATGGAGCCAGTACCTCAAGGAAAGTAAACTCCACTGCAGTCTATAATACAAGGCCAGAACACTGTAAGAGGAATACTTAATCCAACCTCAGAGTGCAAAGAAAACACTGAATTCTCACCACATTTACCAATGATGTTCTTAGCCTTTGGAACTTCACACTTGAAGGGGCTGACCCTGATATTGCATTCTGCGGTTCTGGGGCTTGCTGGATCTGATCCTAATCTGCAGAGGAGTCAGGCAGGCTGAAACAAGTTCCACAAGAGCACCCAGGGCATCTGTGTTGCTAAAATTCTTCCTGGTGATAGTAGTGCTGGGCCATTTAAGAGAACACTTTCATTTCTGTGGGGGGTGTGAGTGAACTCGGAGAAAGACAGGGAAACATGGAAGAGAGCAAGAAAAGATGAACACAAAGGTCTAAATGCATCCTTACTCTGGAAACTGGCAAGATTGTATTGTTTCTTTCCTTCCTTCCTTCCTTCCTTCCTTCCTTCCTTCCTTCCTTTTTCTTTCTTTCTTTCTTTCTTTCTTTCTTTCTTTCTTTCTTTCTTTCTTCTTTCTTTCTTTCTTCTTTCTTTCTTTCTTTCTCTCTCTCTTTCTTTCTTTCTTTCTTTCTTTCTTTCTTTCTTTTCTTTTCTTTCTTTCCTCTCATCAAACAAGTTTCTGTATCATGTTAAAGTTTAATTGAAATTCATTTACCTACTACATTTGTAAGAAAAAATCATTAACTGTTTCCTTCTTCCTTTAAGAGTGAGTGTTTTTAGTAAATTTGCTCGTGTTACTTCCCGACATTCATTTAATTTATTCACAAACTCCTGGATGGGAGCCTGTCTATCACAGCACATAGTTCCTTTTACAATACACACTTGCCATGTGTCCTCACCTGCCTATCTCCAGAAAAATAAAAAGCAAGCTTATTAGATACTATGCCTTAACATTCTATGGAAAAGGTTAGTTATTGATCCTTTAAGTAAACATGAAGCACAAAACTTATCACTATGGTTTAACAATAGCTAGGAGTGCCACTCCCCAGTGAAGATGACCATATTTGGAAGTAGTGCCTTTACAGTCATAAGTCCTGTTGAAGTCTTCAGAGAAGGCTCTAATCCTAATGTGATTGGCATCTTTATGAGCAAGGAAAACAGGTCTGGTCAATAAGAGTGTTCTATAAGTGTAGACATGGACACTAGTGGTATGGCCGCAAGCCGTAGAATATGTGGGCTACTGGAAGCTGAAAAAGGCAGAGAAGTATCCTTCTCCCTAGAGTTTGAGAGGGACACAGCTCTATCCACAGCTTTGATAAAGACTTTTAGCATGTGAGAGAGTAAGTTTCTGTGGTCTTAAATCACTAGGTTTGTGGTATTTTGTTAGTGAAGTCATAGGAAAGTAATGGTCATGTCTTTCAGAGAGTAAGAAATGAATATCATCCATAGATAGGAGATGAACATCATTTACCTTATGAACAAAATAAAAGACTTAGAAATTTTTACTAGCACGAAGGAAAATGAATCCAGTATATGGAGACTAAATTAGCAATCACACACACAGGAGATACATGTTCAATAGGAAGGAACTTAGTATCACAGTCACCCCAACTTAGTTAGAGGAAGTAGGTAACAGATATCAAAAAAAGATTTCCCCAAAGAAAGATACCTTATCTGAAAGATAATAAGAAATAAGAAATAATAAGATTTTATTATTATAAAAAGATAATAAGAAATCAGCTAGACAGGACTGAAGAAAAAAATGTTTCAGGACAGAGTAGCTATGTGCTGGGCATAGACATAAGGTATCCTCAGTATGATTAGGGAACACATGTGATTGATGACCACAGACAGGAGACAATAACTCACTCCTGAAAAAGGGTGTCACTTGCCATGGCCTTGGCCATTTTGCTTCCTCTCTTGAACTCTCTTTGGGAGTCCTTTGGCACTTTCCCTGAAGACAAGGTTTTTCATTATCTTCTCTTTTTCAAACTCTGAACCAAGATTCAAATTCTGTGAATGGATTTCCAAATACTCTGGGATTAGATATAATTGTTGATAGAAGGGGAATTGAACTGCACAAATTGAACTTCAGGTTTTTCATCTCAGTTCAAAACAAAAGCTAAAGAAAGACAGAGGTGAGAGGTCTGAATAAATAATGGGGACTTGCTTGTCTTGGACTAGTTACAGCCCAGGAGCTGAAGTAGGAAGAGTAAGCCCTACTGAATTGTTTTCCCTGGAACATAGAACATATCAAAAAACCTGTTTACCAAACATATTTTACTTCCAGGGGGACCTGAAAGACCTGTGTAGGAATTAGTCATCTCAGACTGCCAAAAAAAGAATACCACTGACTAGATGAATTAATATTCTCACCACCAAAAAGGTTTCAGTCTAAAATGAAAGTTCTAGGAGAGTTAATTTCAGATGAGGCATCTTTTCCAGGCTTGGAGATGGCTTACTTTCCTACAGTGTGCTCATCAAGCCTTTGCTTTGTATACTGTGGGAGAACAATGGAGTGTTGGTGTCTGTCCTTAAAAACTGATCCTATTAAATAACTGTCCGGTCCTCTAAGGATGGATGTCTGCACAAAAAGTTAAATCAGATGGCAGGATTTTAACAATGAATTTTGGAGAGAGTGAATTCAATACATAATAGTAATCAATAATGATGCTGCTCAAATCTCTCACAGTTAAAATCATCCATCTGATCTTATCCCCTTTCCGGACACCTTCCCTCCCCTTTTTCTGTCCTTCTGTCATCCTCTTTGTTGTACTGTGGATTAAAACATGACTTTTGTATATGTTAGGCAAACACTCTACCACTGGACTACATTTAAGCCCTTAAAACAAAATGTTTGTGAGGCAGGTTTCACTAAATCACTCAGGCTGCTCTTTAACTTGCTGCTTCCCTGGAAGGCTCACATTTTCAGTCCTGTGTCCTCAGTCTTCCAGTAGCTTCAGATAGTGTGTATCACCATGTCTAACCCTTTGTTTTTCTTTGTGTGGTAAAATGAGATCACTGATCAAAATTCCAAAGAAAAAGGAAAACAAAAAAAAAATACGAAGGGAAGAAATGGGATGTCTCTTTGCCCCTGTGGTCCTGAAATTCTCCAGGAAAGTTTTGTAAATTGTACAGTAAGTATGCTCTTTACAGAATGACTCTTTATCAGCAGCCACTTAAAGTCTTCCTTTACCGAGTTCACAATGCCAGGATCAATGTCAGCATAGCTATGAGATGCTTTCAAGTTTGCCTTCTGACTGGTGTTTCTGCCTAAGTCCTCACTAAGTAAGTAAAATTTCTTACTCTCGTTCCCTGCCTTCCTCCCTCCCCTCCTTCTGTCTTAACACCTGCTCCATAGAGCCATATTTTTTCTTTTACTCATTTAAAGCCAATTTCTAAATTAATTCTTCTCTTTTTCATTTTAATTGAATAATCACTTTTACTCTTAGATTAACTAAATTGTTTACAGATGCAATTTGAATGTTGTGCTTCATTCAAGACTGTCTACTGCGTAGGAGGCTGCAGGCGATCACCTGAGAGACTAGCCAGCCAGTGTGCCGCCATGATCAAGATCATAGCATAAATATGTACCAGTGAAAATACCTCTATTCTTAAAATGTGATGAAAATTCAACACATCCTGAAAACAACTGACATGCCTTCACAGGGTTTATTCATTATTATTCAAGTAAAAGTATTATTTTTGAGCTTATTGAGATCCCATAGCAGACATTGTGCCAGATTTGAAAAGTACAGTAGGACAAACTACAGTCCCTGATTGGACAATCAGAGTCCAGAAGGGGAGATGAACACAAATATTTTCTGCCCAATATCAGACAGAGTACAACCAGATAGGAGTCCAGAGGATCTTATTAATGATAGTAAGAGGAGGGATTGAAGGAAACTCCCTGCAGGATATTAATCACATGAAAGCAAAGAACATTCTATGAGTCCAAAGAATGTTGAGTTAATAACTTATAGTAGATTTAGATATTCATCGAAATATTGAAGGCCATTTTAATACTCAAGCATGAAGGTTTAGCAAACATGTTTGTTAGCATACACCTGTGCGTATTTAAAAAAAAAATCCTTCAAATATCTTTAAATATCTTCAAATAAAAGATATCTTTTTTTTTTTTTTGGTTTTTTCGAGACAGGGTTTCTCTGTGTAGCTTTGCGCCTTTCCTGGAACTCACTTGGTAGTCCAGGCTGGCCTCGAACTCACAGAGATCTGCCTGGCTCTGCCTCCGGAGTGCTGGGATTAAAGACGTGTGCCACCACCGCCCGGCAAAAGATATCTTTTAAAAGTGATCTCATATGGGAGATAGTTGTGTAGCTTCGTCTGTTTGAGGGGCGCCTGGCAGTAGGATCCAGATCTATCCCTGGTGCATGAGCTGGCTTTCTGGAGCCCATTACCCATGGTCGGAAGCCTTGCTCACCCTTGGTGCAGGATGGAGGGGCTTGGTCCTGCTTCAAATGAATGTACCAGGCTTTGCTGACACCCTATGGGAGGCCTTACCCTTTTGGAGGAGGGGCTGGAGGGTGGGTTGGGGGTTTTGGAGGAGAACTGGAGGAGGGATGAGAGGGGGATATGTAGTTGGTATGTAAAATGAATAAATTTTTTTTAAATAATAAAAAAGTGATCTTATTCCATTTATATAAGACATACATGTAAATATTACTTTAATATTTTATTAGGTATCCTTTAATCCTTCATTAAGAATGCACAAAAACATTATTGACGTTCATTACATATACCACTATTAAAGTAACTTGTAACTAAGCTAATGATGATTTCTTAGTGTCATTTACAGATGAAATTTTCCAAGCTGAAGATATATGACTTTTCAAGCTAGTTTAGTGAATGATGATGTCAAGGCCAATGCTAAGGCTATTTATTCATTCCTTAGAATATGCCAGTTCCTTTGTATGACTTTATCTGTCTGTCTGTCTGTCTGTCTGCCTATCTCTATCTATCTATCTATCTATCTATCTATCTATCTATCTATCATCTATCTATCTATCTATCTATCTATCTATCTATCTATCTATCTATCTATCTTGAGACAGTCTCCTGTAATCCACGTTGCTTTGAAATTGCTGTGTTGCCAAGCATGACTTAGAGCTCCTGACCCTCCTGCTTCTATTTCTCCAGAGTGTGTTGGTATATCTGGTGTGAACTTCCATGCCCAGATTATGGGGTAGTGGATAGATCTCAGGGCTTCATGCATGCTAATCCAGCAGGCTGACATTTGAGCTACATCTCAGTCCAAACTGTTTTCTCATAGAGACTAAAAAGCATGCTAATCTGCTTTCTGTTGAGAGATTTTGCTTTTTCTCTGATGGTTTTAGATTTTACTAGCTTTTCTTCCCTTCAGAAATAAGCAGGTGAAGGCTATATGAATACACAATTGGTTCTGCCTGGTTTTGAACCATGTCTTTTTATTCTTGCTGCCTATAACATCTTGGATAAGTCTCTCTCTTTTCCACACTTGAAGAATATGGATAGCAGTTGTTATTCACATGGTTGTCATGAGATTTAAACAACTTTATTTATATTATATTTTTCCTGCTGCATAACAAGTTGCCAAAAGTTTAACATTAGAACAGCAGTGAATAACACCTAGTTATTATCTGACAGCACTGTTTGATTTTAAGTCAGGCTATGGTCAGGGATGATTTGTATTTGTGCTCTGGGAATCACACGGCTGAGATCAAATTATAAGACAGGCTGTATTCTTGATAAGCAGAAGGAGAAAAATCTATTTCTATTCTTTTGAGTTTAGTGCTGAGGGACCTGATACAGTGTTGACTGACAGTTGGGGCCAGTCTCACTTCTGAAGGACTTCTATACCCCGAATGCATTGTCTGTTCCATCTTTCAGTCAGCTATGGACTATAAAACAATTTTTGTGCTCCAACTCTTCGACTTTCTTTGATGAAGAAGAAAATTCTGCTTTAAAATGGTTGTGATTTTGTCAGACAGACCCAGAAAAAAAATGCCCCCATATTAATGTCAGAAGAACCATATGATATAACCTAGCCACAGAAGTAAAATCTATCAAGGGCAGAACCTATGTCACTGTGCAGGATGTCCATGTCAAGATATCATATAGTGGTATTTAATAAGGCGGTTGGTTACATCTACAATGTCAAGCTGGCAAACATGCAGAAAATTTGCCACAAGCAAGCTCATAATATAAGTCTGGTGTGGCTATTGTGGATAATCAATATGTAACGTTCCTCAATGTATAACACCATCAGTGTGGAGTCAAGATGAAATGAACACACATAATTTTATTATTTAGCTAAGAAAATTCTGAATGAAGACTAAAATGTTCAATCAGGGTGCAGCAAAGCATAAGTAAGATAGCAGCCAAGAGGCATCTTTACGTAACAGAATCTAGAGCTGCCTGGGTATTCCCAACAGTGTGCATTGCCTGCCTTCTTCTGGTACTTTGGAGAATAGCAGGATATTTTTTTCCCTCATGAGGAAGAACACTAAAATTATGATGGTTTTCTGTATGAATATCAAAGAATATTTGTTGATCTTAGGGGGTTTTTAGTATTTCAGTATTTTCTGCATCACTAGCTACATCTATGTTATTTGATGTTTTTAAATAAAGAGCAAGAAAATGTCCATTATGCATGTTATTGCCTCTATCTTTCTGCAGTGATAGAGCCCACCCAATTAACTACAAGGCAATTGACAGCTGCTCTTGGGACTTATGGGAAGGCATTAGGTTGAGTAAGGAAGCCAGCATGGTGTAGTGCATTTTACATAGTGGCACCAAGAATCTTTAAGAGTATAGTGAACGCCCTATAAAGTTACAGTGAGTTAAATATTTCTTTGAAACATCTGATGAAATAAGATCTTATCCTATCTATTCACACTTTGTCATGGCTGTGTTTCTTTGATGACATTGTTGGATTTAAGCAAATTCAGGTAAGTTTGTAACTGCCTCAGTAGCTCCCTACAATGGTTAATATTCATTGTCACTTGGAAAAGATCTAGAATTACTTCTCAGATAAGGCCCCAGCCTACCTCTCAGATCATGTAGGTTAATTAATTAACTAATCCACGTGGGAAGAAGATCCACCTTAAAGGTAGGTGGCACCATCCTATGGGTTGGGGTCCTGGGCTAAATAAAAATGTAAAAAAACAACTGAACATAAGTACCCATCCTTCTCTGCCTCCTGTGTGCTGATGCGGTGTGACCAGCCAGCTTCCCACGCCTGCTGCCGTGCCTTCCCCACTGCGGTAGATTATATCTTCTCAAACTGTAAGCCAGAACATTCATTTCCTCACTTAAGTTGCTTTTTGTCCAGTATTTTGTCACGGCTACAAGACAACTAGCTGATTGCTTCCGGTTGTGACACTTTCATTTAATATATTTTAAATTATGGAAATCGAATTGCGTGTTTTCCTGCTCCGCTCTTCTATCTTAATTGAGAATTTTGAGGGTTGGCTTGGTAAATTCTACCAATGCAAAACACAACCTTTCCCACAAATAGAATGAGTTATAGCTAGGTCTAATATGTGGCTGTGAGTCTCTGCATCTGTTTCCACCAGTTACCGGATGAAGGCTCTCCAATGACAATTGGGGTAGTTACCAATCTATGAGTATAGCAGAATATTGTTAGGCATCATTATATCCACATTTTTTTCTCCAATCATATTTGGCTTTATAGTAGGTCTCTGGGCCGTCCAGTCTGTGGGTCCTGGCACTCCAGGCAGTTACAGGGTGGGCTCGCTCTCACGGCATGGGTCTGGGGCTGGACAAGTCTTTGATTGACCACTCCCACAGTCTCTGTGCCACCCTTACCCCAGCACATCCCATGGGCAGGACAGACTGCAGGTCAAAGGTTATATGGCTTGGGGAATCTGCTGAAGAGAGAGACAAAGGACTGTATGAACTAGAGGGTTCAAGGACATCACAAGAAAACCCACAGAAATAACTACCTTGGGTTCATAGGAGCTCACAGAGTCTGAACAACAACCAGGGAGCCTGCATTGGACTGACCTAGGCCCTCTACATATATTTGACAGTTGTGTAGCTTGGTCTACTTGTGGGACTCCTCACAGTGGGAGCAGAGGCTGTCCCTAATGCTTTGGCTGGCTCCTGGAAACCCATCGCTTATACTGGGTTGCCTTGCCCAGCCTTAATATAAGGGGAGGTGCTTAATCTTACTGTAAGGTGATATGCCATGCTTTGTTGATACCTGTGGGAGGACTGCCCCTTTCTGAAAAGAAACAGAGGAGGAGTGGATTGCAAGGGCAGAGGGAAGGGGGGTGGAAAGAGTGGGAGGAGAGGAAGGAGGAAACTGCAGTTGGGATGTAAAATAAGTTAATTAATTTGATTTTTAAAATGGAATAAGTTATAGATAATCTTGAGCCAATTTCAAGTGATCATGACTCAGGAACACAGATTTGGGTTGCCTCAAACTACATCTTCCATTATGAAAGTGTTTACATGAACATGTATAAGTACAGAGTTCAAAAGCAATCATGGTTAAATTTATTTACTAAATGCTTTAATAGGAACACCAGGAAGGTAGGAAAATGAGGAAAAGCAAAATGAGGAAAACTGTATCACTGGTTTCTAATGATATCTGATGAAACTCAGTGTTTGGATTGGTAGAAGTTGGATAAGTAGAAACTTAGTGTTTGGATTGGTACCCTAAGAAAATGTCCCAAATATTTTACCTGGTAGTCAAAGGATATTAATGTAGACATATAAGGTAGTTGATAAATGGCTGCAAAGAGGACTAAAAATAGCTCAAGATAATTTTGGCTTTTGGTTGGTAGCACTCCAGCTGTTCACAGTCACAAAGTTCTGATCAGTCAATCAGCCTTTTGGCATCCTCCAAATCAGTGTAACTTTCTGTTGGGAACTTCAGCTTAATTGTTTTCTCTTAAAACCTCAGCATGGTCACTTAATGTTGAAAAACCTGCTTAATTCTTTTTAAATGCATCAATTCAATATTTTAAAAGGAAAACTATATTATAGAAGTTCTCTAAGTGTACCATAACCACAGCATGATAATATAAGAATTACAGAATCAAGTTATCAGGCATGAGAAATCAGGGAATCAAAAAAAAAATGGAATACTCACCTAGGATTATCTAGCAAAGCTCCCTATCCATTTCCTTAATTTCCCCCAGTTACAGTGGGTTTTTAATTTTCCTTGTGGGTAACCAAGTTTGTACTGGTGCCAGTTCTGTATATGTTCCCAATCATTGGATGGTCTTATTTGAATTTTGTATCATTGACTTGAATTTAAAGAAATTCAAGGTAGATGAAGCTTGCCTAGTTGCAAACTAGTTTTGTAGACAAGGACCAATATTGAAAAGTTAACCATTTCTACCAGAAAGCCAGTGAATTCAAGGCTCAGAGAAAGGGGAGGTGGACCTTCTGAGCTGGAATACCTGAAGCAATCCTGTTCCTGGGAACTGAATCTCAGAAAAAAAATACTTGCTACTTTATTTATGGACCTTATTTTTATTTCTTTTGAAGAAAGGGAGGTCCTTTAGGCAAATACTACTTTATAACATATCTTTCTTTCTTTGGTCAACAATTGTCCTTAAATACTAATTAAATATTAAGTGTTAAATGAAAAAAACTGTGAGTTTAATAGAATTCAAGCATGTTTTATATAAGCTAGAGCTCTAAGTATTGCATATCAGGTGACATTGGTGAGAATGTTAGGATTGATCCACTTTAATATTTAATTTCCTGATACTGTACTTAATAATGTATTTTACTACATGTAAAAAAAAACCAAGAAATTAAAGTTACTAATACTCTGATCTTAAAGAGGGTGTTTATTTGCCATTATCTAGTTGGTCCCAATGTAGTTAAATGAACCTTTAAACAGAAGAGGAAGGCTGAGAGGAAGGCTGAGAGGAAGGCTGAGAGGGAGTGAGAAGCAGCGAAGGATGGAGGGAGAGAGAGAGAAGACAGAGATGGAGAAGAGAAAAGCAGAAGAGGATATAGAAGAAAATCAATTGATTCAAAACATGTAAATGTCTTGGCTCATCATTATTGGCTTTGAAAAGGTGTCAAAAATCCAGAGGGGACTTCAGCTTTCAGAGACTGGGAATGATTCCAATATGGCATTATTGAAGAAACAGGGATCTTGTTTGGTGCTATGACTACATAGCACTGTATTTTGCCAGCAACATGAATAATCATGAAAATAAATTGTCTTCTAGAACCGGAAGAAAGGACACAGCTCTGTAGATAACTTTATTTTAACTTCTTAAGACAGACTACAGAGAAGCAAACTGAACCTACAAGATGCTGACCTAGACGGCATGCCATGAAATTGGCAATCTGAAGCTGTTGGTAAATGTGTGCTAGATTGGTAGACAGCAATGGAGAACTAACCCAATAGGCTTTTAATGATTTTTCGTCAGAGGATTGATTGGAATACTTGTGTGTCAGTCTCATAGTCCCTGAGAGATTGCATTGCCTTGTTATGAATCAGGGCTATACATAGCTGTTCCGAAGGAGAAAACATGATGATTTGATCTCCGAAAAACAGACTGCAGTAGTCTTTCACCATTTGTGAGCACCCTGTGAGTTCTGCTGCTCAAAGCACAGTTTCTTCCCTCTAAGATAAAGAGGATGAACCTGTTTTCCATGGCGAATAACAGTCTGTCTACTTTATTCCTTCATGCTCTTCTCTCTTCTCTGCCCAGCTGCTTACTGGATTGACTCTCACAGACCTTTCTCAAGCTTGGCTAGGGATTTTCTTTCTCTCCAAGAGGGTCAAAGTTAATGAAAACCAAAACTTGGACATCCCTCTGGTGGTACTGTCCTTGTAGAAAAGAAAATGTGCCGTTGTGCCAATCATGAACATATTGATGGTTGTTTGAATCCAGAAAGAAGAAAGTAAATTTTTTTATGAAATGGAAAGACATAGCAAGTTTATTGTTGTAAAGGGTACCTGTGGCATTTACATCCCTTCAAACATTTGAGCCTGCACAAAAGTCATATGGAGACATAGTCAAGGTTTATTTTTTAAAAATATTATTTGTTTTCATTTTTGTGCTTAGTAGATTTCCTTTATCATAGCTTTAAATTTATAGAAAATGGAACAGTGGTGCAGAATGTTCCATATACTGACCCAAGGCCCACCTATAACCTCTTTCCCAGTATTTCCATTATTAACATCTTACATTAACGTGGCATATCTCTTACAACTGACCAATAGCAGCATATTATCTTTAAGTTCCATAGTTTAAGTCTTTTAGTGTACAATCTTATTTATTTTGACAATGTACTATCATATGCCCTACACTGCAGTATTACTGAGAATGTACTAATATGTACAATATGGTCTCATTTGTAATGATATCATATAAAAATCCTTAAGTCTCCTCATTTCCCATTGTCACTGAGTCCTTTCATAGTGCTTTTGTTTTTTTTTTTTTACATTATTGCATGTTCTTTTCCTAAAATGCCATGTACAATGTATGGCCTTTCTGTATTATTTTGTAATATGTTGTTATTATAATATATATTGAAGGATACTTCATGAATTTTCATGTATAAAGAGTTAATTCATCATTATTGTTAAATGTTCCATTCTGTGGGGTTGTTTGTTCATTCTTTTATGGGACACGGTCTTATCCTATAGCCCTTGCTAGCCTGCTATGTGTTGTAGTAAATATTTTCAGGCAACATTTTGTGTGAACTATCTCTTCATTTTTCAGGAACAGGAACACACTGCTGAGGGAAAATATTCTATTTGTAGATGGCAGGAATTTAACTAGAAATGCTTCCAGCTCTCATTTAATCATAGCCTTCAGACTTTAGGGAAAAGAGAATTATCTGACTAGTAGGTAGCTGGGGTGACTACTCTGGTCTTCCTGTCTTCCTTTGTGATGAGAGAGTGTCTTGTGAAAAATAATTGGAGTTTGCCAGAGTAAAAAGCCAGTAGTTGGCATTTTCTTTGGGCCACCAACCACCTCCCAAATGAAGACACAGAGACTTATTATTTAATTATTAATGCTCAACCATAACTTAGGCTTTTCCCACTTTTAACTTAATTTAACCTGTTTCTATTAATTTACATTTTGCCTTGGGGCTTATTACCATTGTTTCATCCTGTGTGTCCTACTTTCCTGTTTCTTCCATGTCTGTCTGTCTGGCCCCTTACATCTCCCTGGTGTCTAATTTTCTTTCTTCCCCAGAGCCTAAGTTCCTCCTCCTACTTACTCTCCCTGCCTAGGAGTCCCACCAATACCTCTCCTCTTACTACTGGCCATTCAGCTTTTCAATTAGACCAATCCGGTGCTTAGGCAAGCAAGGTAAAATAGCAACACATCTTTATACAACTAAACAAATGCAACACATCTTTGCATAGCTAAAGAAATATTCCAAAACAACAAGCTTCTAGCCATGTTCTAAAGCTGAGCTCTATCTCTCTCTGTATGTCTCTGTCTCTCTGTCTCTGTTTCTTTCTCTCTGTCTCTTTCTGTCTCTGTCTCTTCCTCTCTCTCTCTCTCTCTCTCTCTCTCTCTGTATATGTGTGTACATGTACATGTACATACAGATATATGCATGACCATGTGTGTGGAGGTCAGAGAGTAAAGTTGACTATCTTCTGCATTTTCTCTCCATCTTATGGGTGCAGATATGAGCACACATGTTCACGCACAGAAGCCAGTAAAGGACATCAGGAGTCCTGCTCAACTAATTGCCTTGAGGCATGGTCTTTCACTAAAACTGGAGCTCATGGATTTTCAGCTAGGCTGGCTGTCCAGGAAGCCCCAGCAATCCTGTCTGCCTCTACAGAGCTAAGGTTATAGGTGAACATGATAATACCTGGGTTTTTAAGTAGGTGATGAGCCTCTAACTCAGGTCCTACTGCTGTACAGCAGACATTCTTACCCATTCTGTCATCTCATCAAGCCCTTTACCACATTTTTCTTTCTTGAGACAAAGCCTCTCACTGAGCATAGAGCTCTCTAGCTGGCTAGACTGACAGGCCATCAAGCCTCAAAGACCATGCTGTTTCAGCCTTCTCAGCACTGAGATTGCAGATGTGTACCACAGTGTCTGGATTCCTCTCAGTGCTGGCAATCTGACTGACCTCAGCTCCTCCAGATTCCATTGCAGGTATTTTACCAAGGACCCATCTCTCCATCTCCCTACTGAACTTTGTAATAATCAGTTAGTTTATACTATGGCCTCAATATTTATATTTAGATATTTAAAAACTTTTCACAGCATTGGGAGGGAATGATATATTATATACTGTGGGACCCTCAGAAACTCCAACATAAATACACACAAATAAACCAGAGAAGCCATCAGGCAGTGTTAGTGGGTGGTGCATGCCTTCAGTCCCAGCACTTGGAAGGCAGAGGCAGGTGGATCTCTGAGTTTGAGGCCATCTTGGTCCACAGAGACAGTTCCAGGCCAGCCAGGGCTACTAGAGAAATTCTTTTTCAAACACACACACACACACACACACACACACACACACACACACACACACATTCATGCATGCACACACACGGCCCAGAGAAGCCAGATCATTCACACAAACCGCTGGCAAGAGCCTACAAATAAAATCTTAAGTGGTGAGAGTCTAAAATCTTCAGGTTTTCAAAGATATCATCCTTTCCCCAAAGATAACTTAACTACTATCTCTGAATATCCATTATTATAACTAAAGGAAAACTGGTATTGTCTTTAAAAATCACTTTGAAATTTTGGACTAGAAAATGGTTGTTTTCAGTATGCTCACTCTTTGGAAAAGCTAACACAGTGTACAAATTCCTGATATTTATATAGCTCTGGAACTTCTTAAAAGGTGGGAATAGTGTCTTAGTTTCTGAAGATTCAGATTTTTATTGCACAGTCCCATTTGGTTCGGTGGCCACTATCATGCCTACATCACTCTTCCTTTTATACTTGGGGCACCTTCCATACACAACCACCTCTGAGTATTATTTCATGCAGTGTCTGCCCCAGAGCATCCTTCAGTGATGATGGGAGTAAATGCAGATTCAGGAGTTCATGTGGGTTTGGGGGAGAGGGTGAAGTAAGATTAAGGAGGCTCACTTATTACAGGATTTCTCAGAGCCTTGGCTAATTTCCTGAAGAAGGAATACAAAATAAAGCATTTCTTAAGAATATTTTCAACAGCCCTTCTCCCCTCCCCGCTTCTCCTTACAAAACGATCTCAGAGCCTGTCAAAAACAGTTTAGAAAATGCTGCTTCACGGTGAAATTACCATTTCTCCTGGTGGTACCGTATATTTTCATCTCTTTTCAAAAGAGAAATGAATTGAAACTCTTAGTCATAGTGACTTTATCAACTATGCTGTAAGAGACAATGTGACCTTGATTGCCAATGCCTGTACCCCCTGCACAGACCCACTGTGGACTCAGATAGTTGTGTCTCTAAGGCTGTGATGAGGCGAAAGCATCAGAGAAGGGTCCATTGTCAGGCAACAATGGGAGTAGCAGTTGGGTGGTAGACATGTGAATACAAACCCACTTTTGATAAACCTTTGTAACTGAGAGGTCACAGCTGAGGGGGAGGAAAGGCATCTTTTACAGCCCTGCTGATATATTCAAACTTTCCTTCATTGCAGCTTCCTTCCTAAGTGAATTGAAAATTCATTTAAAGAAGCCAGTGGGCACTTTACAAGGTATTTTATTGCTTGCTGATATCACTGTCCATTTTCTGTATCTAGCATCTAAAAGCTGGCTTGATAAAGACCAGCATCAATTATCCTGCCAGTTAAGCCTTTTAAGTCCTATCTCTACTGAGCAAGCAAAATTACTGAATTTTGTAAAAAGTATTTTCTTCTTTTTAAGATAAAAATTATCCAGACAATATCTGAAAGGTTCTTAAATAGGAAGCCCAATTTGAAGCAGATAAAAGGCAGACAAGGCTTGCATTAGGGCTTAGACTTCAATGTCTGTGTTTAATAATTTGCAAACATATTTACTGTCAATATATAGTATTAGGCATGGTGTTGGTATCTGTTATCTGTGAGTGCTGCTAAAGGTCCATGGATTCCCTAATACATGCATAAATGCTCCCTTCCTCCATATAAATCTACCTATTCATACCTAGAACTTTGAAAGTGAAGAGGTGACTAAGTTAAGGATTGTGTCATAGAGAGATTTTCCTGAATTGTCTGATTGGGCCCAGTGCAAACCACAGGATCCTCCTAAGAGAGAAACTGGAAGAGAAGGTGATTCAATTATGGAAGTGGAATGTTGGACTGATGCTCCTTTGAGTCCCAATCGAGAATAGAGATGGCTGTTACAAATTGAAAAGTGAACCAAATGCACCAGCTCCGATTCTGAATTAATCAGCTCTCACTACACCTCAACTTTAACTGACTCCTGATTTCTAAGTTCTTGAACTTGTTACAATAGCCACAAGAAACTAAATCAGGTCTCAAGTAAACAAACCCCTTGAGTAGACAACGTACAGGGACACAGGCTAGGGATGAAGACCTTCTCCAGAACATACTGTGCCATCTGAAGCCTTTGCCACTATCCTTCAGGCTTTCATTCCCTATTGTCTAGTATTGCAGAAAATATCAATGAGACCTTAATCACACAGATAAAGAATTAACATAATGCAAAGTAGTTAGTCCTGTTTTAACAGACTAAGGATAAGGACTCAAACATTGTTTTCTTCGTGAAGGTCATAAACAACATCTCCAGAGGGAGACCTCAAAAGACACCCGCTTAGACTTCTGGCTGTTCTTTTTGATCCCCAGAAGTCTCACGTTCCATGTATTAGCCAGATGAGTATGTAGAATGTATCTACATGATGCCACTCTTTGTTTTAAAACTCTAAAGGTGGTCACTATTGCCCGTCGAGTCCAATCTGAGCTGCAAAGCTGGACTGATAGCTGTTGCTCTTCACAGTGTAGTAGCTGCCCTGTGTCATGCCATATGTGTGGGCTGTTCTTGATGAATGGACTAAATGGAGACCAGAGATCAATAAATGCTCTGTTTTTCAGAGAGATGTTGGTGAACCCTTTCAATCATTAAAGGAATGGACAATCCTATCCACGGTTCATTTGACATATAACCTCTATAGTGAATAGCTGACATCGTCCTGGCCCACCTGAAACATTCTAGTGAGAGAAGACAATAAACATGTAAATAAAAAATAAACATGATGTGCTAGAGTGATAGAAGAGAAACATAGCACACCAAGATGACAGAAAGTAGCCATTGAATGGTAGACTCTCAGGAGAGATACGAATTTGATGGGCTGACATCTAAAGGATAAGGGTCAGTTCTAGGTAGAAATGGAGCATAGTGGACAGAGGTGGGGACTAATCCAAAGCTTTAGTGATTGACATGTCTGTGTGAAGGGTGAGGTCTTCAGAATCGCTGAAGCAGAGTGAGGGATGAAGGTAGGATTTATTATGGAAGCAGGAAGCCTCTGGAGTATGAAGCCATTAAGATAACAGTTAAAGATTTGGGATTTTCTTTTATGAGCCATAATGATCTTTTGGAGGATTTTAAACAAAAGAGTTATAATTCATGAATCATATCCCAAGCCATGACTCTAGTTAACAGATAGAACATTGGTTGTAGAGAGAAAAATGGAAAAAAACAGGAATATAACTGAAGAACTTCAATTCCTGACAAAGGAGGTTGATTATGGGTTTAATCAGTAGTGAGAGGAGCAAATATGGAAACCAATGGACTTTTTCTCAATGTGGTTTGGATGTGGGATCAGAGAACTTCTAGAGGGTGGGTTTATATCAAGTGGAAGCAATAGAAACAGATACTGTTTCCTAGATATCTGTATTGTGCAATAAGAGAAATATTGTTTCATTTTTTAAGACATCAAAACCTTTTGAAACAGGAGCTTTGGAAAAGGAAATTGAGTTCATTTTTTGGTGGGTTTACTTCTAAGGTATTTATTAGACATCCAAATGGACACAGAAAGAAGAAAATTAAATGTATGTATCTTGTATTCACAGAATTAATACATTTGATGACAAAATAATGAACATTTATTTAGACTTTTTGATTAAGTATTTAATGGGAAGAAATGTTAAATACAATTTGCTCTCATTGGATAGTTTGCTATGATAGCAATATGCTGATGTGAGTTACAACTTATTTTAAGGTCGTTGTGAACTTTAGACTGTGTTGGGTTTTTTTAATGTGTTTTGTGTGGTGATGATATAGTAGTATTATTCTCCAAAACAATGTGCATTCTTATGAAAAAGAATTCAGTGAAAGATATAGCAGAGATATTATTTTATTCTACTGCCACCTAGTGGCATGATTCAAATTTAGAAAGAGAAAATAAGTTCAGAATGGGTATATATGTTTTTAGAATCACAGAGTGGTGAGTCCACTAACCCTTCCTCATTTCTCCTGGAGAAGTTGTCATTGGCAGAAAAACAGTGACTTATGCCTGTGGTTACTCGGGAGTGTGTGGTTCACTTCTATAGCAAGGTCTACCCTCAGACATGTGTTGGATTTTCCTAAAATTATGCTTAACAATTTACTCATTCATATATATATATATATATATATGTATATGTATATGTATATATATATGTATAGTGGGGGTGCACACATGCATGTGTTTTTAACTATTTATGTGTATGCATGTGAATGTGGATGTGACTTATGTGAGTGAAAGTGCTTTCAGACTCTGAGCTTTTTGTTAGGTGTCTTTCTCACTTGGCTTATATTTTGAAACAGAGTCTGTCACTGAACCTGAATGAAGCTCTCCTATCCAGCTAGGTTAGCTGGCCAGTGAGCACCAAGTATCCTCCTGTTGTACCTTTCTACTGAGAGTTGGGGCTACAAACAAGCACCATCCTATCTGGTATTGCCCTGAGTGCTGGGAGTCCAAAGTCTCTTCCTCATGCTTGTGCAACAACCCAGCCATCTCCTGGGTTCCCAGATTTACTTCTCTTAAACCACCACTTAAAAATATCATGTAAGCTATTTTGTAATAGTCCTTTAAAATTCTCATAACACTCCTCAGCTCTTAAACACAAATGGGAAATAGATTTTGTTCGTATTATAAGGAAACATTGAGAAAATGGATAAAATCCAAGCAATATCTTACTGAACATGTCTCTTGAGGAAGAAGAGTTGTGACTGAGAAAATCCTAAAGGATGTGCAGATTGCTGGATAAGAACACATTTTTTTTGCAAGCAATGCACCCATGGTTTGATTTATAGCTACTGTTTAATAATCATGTAACCTTGAACATGTTCCTACACTGCTATGTGCTATTATCTAATCTCTATAGAAAGCCAACTATACATGGTTACAGTTGAGAGCTTTAGCAATTTTTAAAATGTACAGAGAATGCAGAATATCCAAGTATGACAAGGACAATAGATTAGGAGACCACCTGGCATTAGAAAGATGGCACAATCCATTTACAGATCTATTGAGGAGTGGTGTGCCTTAATACAGAGCAAGCCACATAGAAAAAAAGGGTCATTCAGGAGGCAGGGATAGAGGATAGGCAGAGGAAAGTGTGATCTTGAGTCTTTATTCTGAATTCCATTAGAAAAGACAGACAAGGCAAAGAAGCAGGTGCAATGTTGTCCAGTTTGAATACCATCGTCAGTCTCTGGGCAATAGAGGCCACCCATAAGTATTTGGTTCCTGGTTTTCAGGCACCTGGGGCAGGGAAATAGTGACTGGGCAAGGATAACATAAAGAATTGGCTTATAAGTCAAGCCTTGTGGTAAAATCATGTGATCCCAACTACTAGACAGCTCGGGGATCCTGAGCTATGTAGTGAGTTCAAGTCCAGGTTTAACAATGTATTGAAATTTCCACAAAAGATTAAAAAGATGCCGAGGAAACCATCCCTCTCAGCAAGTATATTTCTGAGGGATAGGGGTATTCTGCTGAAGAAATAAGTTAAGTTTATGACCTTGTTTGACTCTTAAAGGGTGATAAACCAAGGGCTTTTTCTGGTGCACATAGATAGTAAAGGCAAGTCAACCACTTGCTCCTCCCTGTCTAGATTGGCTTTACTGGAAATTGCAGAAAAGCCCTTGAACTCTTGGCTTCTGAGTGGCTCTTCTCCATGTGAAACAGGGAAAATTGGAGGCCTGACTAACTACTCAACAATAGAGGGGATGCTTGAGGTTTGTGGTCCTGATTTTAGCCTTACTGTTTACATATTCTTCTCCCACTATATTTAGCTGTACTGATGCAATTTTTTAAGACATAAAGTTGCATTTTGCCAAGACTGTTGATTATGATAGTAGAATGGAATGAATATACAGAGAGGGCCAAGAAGGTTAAAATATATACAATGCTGTAACCAGGTAGTGAAACTGAATTTTGTTTGTTTTTGTTTATTTGTTTTTTGTTTTTACATCCCAACCAAAATTGCCCCTTCATCCTCTCCTCTCAGTTCCTCCCCCTTCATCTCCTCCTCCTCTGTTTCTCTTTGGATATGGACAGGCAGGCCTCCCATGGATTTTAGCTGGCCATGGGATGATATATCAAGCTACAGTGGTACTAGGCACCTCCTTTTCTATTAAGGCTGGATGAGGCCACCCCAAAGGAGGAAAGGGTCCTAAAAGTATGCAACACAGTCAACGACAGTCCTTGTTCTCACTGTTAGAAGTCTCACAAGAAGACCAACTTATAGACTTGTCACATATATGCAGAGGGTCTAGGTCAGTCCCATGTAGGCTCTCTGGTGGTTGATTCAGTTTCTTTGAGTCCCTATCAGCTCAGGTTAGTTGATTCTATGAGTTTTCTTGTGGTTGCCTTGACACTATTGGATCCTACAATCCTTCCTCTCATCTCTGCAGGATTCCTCAAAGTCTGTCTAATGTTTGTCTGTGGGTCTCTGCATCTGTTTCCATCAGTTGCTGGGTGAAGGGTCTCTGATGACAGTTGAGCTAGGCACCAATCTATGAGTGTAGAAAAATATCATTAGGAATCATTTCATTGACATTTTTTGCCAGTCATGTTTGGTTCTATCAGAGGTCTCTGTGGTAATCCTTCCTCTGAGTCCTAGCCCTTAGGGATGAACTACCTCTCAGGGTATAGCTCTCTAGTTGGCCAAGATTAACCAGAACCTTATCCAAACCTTCCAATTCAGCATTAGATTTCTCTGATTACATCTTTAAAATTCTTTGTTCTTAAGATTCTGGAAAGAAAATACTGGGACTTTGTGGTGGTATTGTGTTCCCCAAAATATTGTGTACCTTAATAAACTTATCTGGGGTCAGAGAACAGGACAGCCACAATATTAAACATAGAGGTTAGGCAGTGGTAGCATACGCCTTTAATCCTAGCATTCCAGAGACAGAAATCCCTCTGGATCTCTGTGAGGTCAAGGCCACATTGAAAACTGCCAGGCACGGTGATACACACCTTTAATCCCAGAAAGCCACACCTTTAATCTCAGGGAGTGGTGGTAGAAAGCAGAAAGGTATATAAAGCGTGAGGATCAGAAACTAGAGGCATTTGGCCTGGAGAAGCATTGGGCCTGGGTAAGCATTTGGCCTGGAGAAGCTTTTGGCCTGGTTAAGCATTCAGGCTTTCAAGCAGCAGTTCAGCTGAGAGCCATTCGGATATGAGGACATAGAGGCTTCCAGTCTGAGGAAGCAAGACCAGCTGAGGATCCAGCGAGGTGAGATAGCTGTGGTTTATTCTGTCTCTCTGACCTTCCAGCATTTCACCCCAATACCTGGCTCAGGTTTGATTTTATTAATAAGAACTTTTAAGATTCATGCTACAGGACTTTTTTCCTCTTCAAAAGAAGGATACTGACTAGAAAGATTGCCTTCTTCAACAAGAATTCTCCGTTCTATCCTGACAGCTACAATAAATACAAGAGTCTGAAGAGCTCTGAATTTATATAGTGGCTTTTGACATTAAGTATATTTTAATATTTTGTGAGATATATTGTGGAGGGCCCCAAAATAGCTTGACCACACAGCAGCCATGACAGGCTTAGGGGCCTAGACACAGCTTCTGTGACAGGCTTACTGGCAGGCAACACCCAGATCCAGGAAAGCCTTAAACTGATACCACCCAGGGATCCACCCAGAGGTGAAGAAGTGCCTGACATCCCAAACATTCCAATCATTAGATAAGGTTGCCAGATGTCCTTGAGTCTAGCATACATCTATTTTTTGTTTTACAGATACCCTAGACAATTGTCAGCCAATCAGAGTCCTGGACCCTGGAAATCCTTTCACCCCAAAACTCTGCCCCACCTGAGCTCAGGGCTCTCTGCTCTCACCACTGTGCTAGACAGACAACATGAGAGCCATCTGGGCATAACAATATCATACTGCTTATCACAGGGAGACAAAAAACAAAGTAAAGACTAAGTAAAAACATTTAAATAATTGAAGATGGAATGATAGATATTATTCTAAGTAAAGCTATACAGAGGTAAGAAGTAGAAAGAGCATCAGGAAGTTTTGAGATAATTTCAAATAAAATTACTAAAAACAGTGAAGAGGAATAGCTGGAAATTTTCTAAATTAATTGAAAAGTAAAAATTTACATACCTAAGACTTTTGTAAAACATAAGTATGAAATATGAAATAAACTATACTAATGCTAATTGTAATTAAAGTGCTTAAATTAGTAACAATTAATAGTATTTGAAAGTGGAGAGAATAAAAATAATCATACATAAAATAAGAAAACAGATAACAAAAACAGCAGAGTTTTCATTGGTGATAGTGTTAACAAGAAACAACACTTTGAAAAATTAAAATTAATAAATTTATCTCTTGATTAGAATCATAACTTTGTACTCAGTGGAAATACCCTTTATTGATAAAGACAAAAATCAAGATTTTATGTACACAAAACTTAAGGAGTTTATAACTAGCAAAGTTATCATACAAGAAATTCCTTAAGTGTTCAGCAGCTAAGCACTTAGTTAATTTCCATTTCTTAGTTAACATGAAGATGACACAGTAAACATAGGAACAGAAATATCTCCTCAATATACTCATTTCAATTAACATTTTGCTTTCACCAGTGAGAGAAGGGCATCAAGAAGTAGAATATATGGTGTTATTTGGATAATGGCAATATACCTATAACACTGTAACTGTGGATAGATGTCATTGTGCATTGTCAGAATTTCTAGAATACATAAAACCACATTTGCACATTAAGAATAAAGAGATTCCTAATAAAGAGATTCATGGCATTTAGTAAACAAAGACTTACAGTGACAATACTCACTTCTAACCCAACAGATATAAAGCATTTTATGTCTTATTTTTATTATGTATGACTACTACATAAATGCAATAAAGTTAATTTTTCTAAGAACCTGTTTGGAAAGAAGTCATTACTAAAATAGCTACATCCAATGTATAATTTTATAACCTAATGAAATTTTTGTCTTCTGAACCCAATAAATGTTCTTTTATATAAATAATTGACATTTAAAGGTTTTATGAAACATTTAGTAGACCCATGGTCACTATTTTAATGAGTTTTAAGGTGGTGAATAAATATCTTAATTTATAAGTACATATGTATAAGGCTGTTTTATATATTCCCCAAACACTCAAATCCACATATAATCATACAAAGTTTTTTTTTTAAAGGAAAGGGGTTTATTTTGTTTACAATTCTAGGTTGTTGTCCATCATTACTGTGAGGAAGTCAAGCTATGTCAAGAATTTTTTTAAAAGTGAATGAAAGAACAAAACCTATCTAAGTGGTTTCAGGTCTGCTACTGTTAATTGGGGATGATGGATTTAGGGAAAACTGAGTTTTGTTACTGATTATATAAAAATAAGTATAAACATATTACGCATTCACGTCAATGAGCTACAAAGTTCCTACTTCAGTCTTTGAAGGGAACCAGGCTAGCTCTTGGAATCCTCTCTGTAATACTGATCTGTTTGTCTGCCATCCTGTCAAGTACCTCTCTTCCTGTGCAGTGGTCATGTCAGGAATGGATTTTTCAAGTCTCAGTTGTTTAATGTCATGAAAACAATGTTCAACAATGTAGTATCTGGGACCTATATATTCTTCTACTAATGAAAGTTTGGGGACTAATATAGTTGGTTGGATGTTTTAGGAACAGTCTTTAATCAGAGGAATGAACAGCACAGTAGGCCTTGTATGAATAAGACATTTTTATCAATTTGAGATGATAGCAGGAAGTTGAGAAGGAGCCAGTGTGAAATGGAGGCAGTGAATTTCAGTTTTTGAAGTCCCATGTCTTATCAAAGTCT
>CABHPH010128775.1:0-16411 GCA_902168325.1 Peromyscus nudipes | reverse complement strand
TGACAGATACCATGTGAAAATTTTAGAGAAGTTTAGCTTACTCAGCGTACAGTACTTGGGAAGCGGTTTAAGCGTTAAGTCATTCCGAGTTTTTATAATGTTATGCTTAGAATTGTTTATCAGACCCAAGGTGATGATGCAATGGCGAGGGTGCTTGTTTGGGCTCTTACCCCCTGGTGACAGCAAGTGGCACATTTTCAAATGTGTTTTCACACTTCAGTAGTGGAAACACCTATAACAAAAATTCCCATTTGAATCTTCATACTTAAGCCATGTGATTTAGCGGCAAACAAGGTGATGTGCTGGGGCATGAGATTCTGTATCGCCCCAGTGACAGGAAATGAGGGGTGGGCAGTGTTTCCTGAGTTGGAACCAAGTTGGGGAATTGTTGCTTCCCTATTCAAATGATCGCTAAACCTGTTGTGGTGGTGCATGTGTGTAATCCCAGCACTTGGGCGGCCAAGACGGGAAGGTTACAAGTTTGAGTCCCTCTTAGACTACATAGCGAGTTCTGTGGTTGAACCTGGGCTATACAATGAAGGGTGATCTCAGCTTCATTTTCCCACCGATCTCCCCTAGAACCAGTTTATTTAAAATAAGGGTTCTAGGTCTATTGTTATCTGGGCCGATTATAACAATTTATTTCGACTCCCTCAGCTTTTATGTATGTCTGGCATTTTGAAGCAGGATTGCTGAATTTCTAGTCTTGTCTCTAGCTGTAAGCACAGTCACCCTAAATTTCCCCTTTGATGAGGACTAGCTGGCACCAACAGGTCTCAGCCTGCTGTCCAAGAGCAGCACCCCTCCTGACCATCTGGAGGATGTCAAGTCCTCTCCTGATCTCACTTCTGTGAGCAACTGGCTTAAGAGAGGTTGTCAGTTCCTGGGTGGCCTTCCGAAGTCGTCTGATTGGAGTTCTGTCGTCAGGGTAGGATAGCAGTCAAGCGCATCTTAAAACCACGAAGTTTTTCTTTCCGTGTAAGTTTGGGTAGTTGACATCCCCCTGTGTAGGATTTCCATGTGCAGGAGACTGACTTCAGCCGTGGTTTGCATTTTTAGGAGACAAGGGAAGTCAGAGGGAGAAATGAGTTTTTTAATTTGCAGATGAGCCCTTCCCCAGCACTCTGCCCCAGTGTACCATGGCCAGCATCACTGACTGTGGAGCTGCTACCATGTGTGGCTCTGCCTCACTCCTGTATTATAGGAAGAAGCGGATTGCAGTAAAGAATCAATCAACTTTTCTGATTAGGTTAGGATGAAACCAATACAGATTTGCCAGCGTGGACGAAGACTGCTTAATGGGTAGTCTTTTGAAAAAGTCGACTCGTTTCCATTCACTGAACTTTTGGATCTTAAGAGGAAGGTAAACTGTTACTATGAGAGATGGTACTTTTATGAGAAAAGTAAGGAAGTTTAAATCCTGGAAGAAGGTGCTGAGCTTAGGAAATATGTGTACCACATATTTTTTTAGAAGAATTTTTCAGAGAATTAAATTAACGGTGGCTTTGGCTGATGGTAGGTCAGGATTTAGGGTTAAAGTACATTAGTTTTGTGGAATAGGAACGTAGATGCCATGTTTTCACTGAGGGTCACAGGGTGACAGTGAACACAACCTTGTTGTCATGGAGCCACAGCTTGGCTAGTCCTAAAAGACTTCTTCGTTGAATATTTTAAAACTCTGAAAAGAGAAAAGCCTGTTGGAAATCTCACCACTGGAAACAAAACAAGGTCCTCATAGAGCGGACATCTCCCCCAACCCCTGTCCAAAGTCTCATGGTTCATAGCACTGCTTATGCAAAATTTCCCTACCGACTTCTCGCTAATGTCCATTCTTTTCATTTCTCTTTCCTCCTCCTCCTCGCCTGTTTTGGAGTCTGTTATGGCTTTCTGCTGATAGCATCAAATTCTTCGAAGGTAATCAGTTTAGTCATTCTTGGTTGCGTCTAGTTACTCATTTTACTAATTTTGCACCAACAAAACAGATGCAGAGAGCGTCTCAGCTGCTGGGCATTGGTGGGCGTATGAGGGAGTACAGAGTACTACATGGGGCATTTCCTTCTTGTTCTGTGAAGGTCACTCTGTGCGTGTTCTTGGAATACTTGAAAAGAATATTGTTTTCCTTTTTTTTTTTTTTTAAAGAAATTGTAGACTCTGTTGTCATTTCTTTTAGGAATTGGTATGCCTTGTGTCAGTCTATTATATAATTATATATATATGTAATACATATATGTATATTATATAAGTTATACTAAGGTTTGGCATATATTTTGTAGAAGAGGTGACAGAGATTTATCTTCATAGTTTGAAAGAAAATCTGTGAATTGTTTGGAAATGTAAAATATAAGTACTCACTTTCGATCTGTGATTTTGTTGATTTTTGAAATATGTTTTCCCCTGTGTGATTCTGAAGGTTTTGCTCTTTGTAGTAAAATAATCTCAGGCTTTAGGCAGTTCATTGTAACCTGAGCTTCCTACTTTCATACCTGGTGCATTGTCAAACCCTTAGGTCTGCATGTTAGAACTTGCTTTCTAAGGATGGAGTCATACAACACTTTTATGACCCTCCTTCCCCGTCATTGTCCCTAAAACTCTGGATTTCTTTCCCTTCATTCATAGTTTATGCCATTCCACAATGTCGGAAGTCATCTACTGCTCATCACCCAATCCCCAACCATGTGCTTGAGATGGCTTAACTCTCAGCCAACACCAAACATCCATCACAGAGCTACCTTGTTTCTTTGGACTAGGAGCATTACTGTTAGGCACCCCTGTCAGCCCCTGGGCCAAGATCATCTGTCAGAACACAAATACACAGCAAAAACAGGCTACAGCACACTAAGCATCACTCCGGTGAGGCCAGCCAGCATCTTCATGGGAGGCTAGTATTTTAGGCTTTCATTGATTAATTTGCAGTGTTGCCCATGTGTAAACATAGGTTACTGTATCAGCTCTCCATGGTCAAGACTTAAGACAGTAGAGCTTGTGAGAAACGTGTTAGTTACCCAATTGCAAAGATACTTCTGGCCTTAAAGATTGCCAAGGGTCACAGCGTGCTTTGTTTATGTAGAGTGTATCTGTATTTACTGTGCTAGAAATTAAAAATGAAATCAGAGGCTCACTAAGAAACCTGAGATATGAACAGAAATAACGTATTTTCCTGACCAGTAATTATTCCCACCCAAACCAAATAACATGAGTATTTCTGTTTGACATTTTTGGAAGTCTCTTTAAGATATGGCTTATCAGCATACACTTGTTTCTGTCTCCTCTGCATTAGAATCCATTGTTTTGGTTTTATCAAAGTGTAGGAAGTTTGTTTGACCTGGTATTTTCGCATGATTTTGGATACTCTTAATATTATTCTAAAATGTGATATAATTTTGGATACTCTCACTATTCTTCCAAAATGTGATATATTTGTTAAAGATTGGTTGCAGTGTAGAATTGGACATGTCATTAAGTATTTCACACTTACTATATAAAAAAAAATCTGTTGGTTTGCTTGGGCTTTGAGTAGATCATTCACATACATCTTTTTTTTTTTTAAATAATGTTACACCCCAACTACCAGAAAATATTGATTCATTGGCTTGACTGTTGATATATGTTACATTATAGAATATAAAAAAGACATCTTCCCTCTTGCTACTGATTGCGTCAGAACAGTCTTCTAGAGTTTTAAGCGCACAATGCGGATACGAATTTTGTAACATTTGAACACTCACTCCAGTTTTAGGTCATCCACAGTGACAACTCGAAAGCGCTGCAGGCCGCAGGAGTATATTATAAGAACTCAGCTGGTTATGGCAAAAGCCTCTGCCTGAGGGGATCAAGGAACTCCTCCAGAGGAAGCCAAATCCCAAGGAGCTTTTGGTGTTACTTGACTTGTTATATATCAGCAGTCTTCTGTTTTGAAAATCATGTGCGCCTTCATAATTTTCCCAATTGATTTTCCCCTAAGAATTGCTAACAGTGTGGACTGATCACTCTCTGGACATATACATTCAAGGTATTTGGAGAACAGCCTCAGGAAAGGCTTCCTTCCCCCCAGCCCATCCCTCTCTCCCCTTTCAGCACTGGAATCAGATATCTCCCTTAGCCACTTTCAAGTACTAACAGATATAACGGTCCAGACCACCACATGCTAGTCTCCTGATTTAAGGTAAATTCCACAAGGAGACACCGCCTAGGTCAGGGGGACATGAAGTAATAGCTTTATACAATTTAGCTCGGACCCTCTTTTCTTACAGCCTTACTAACTTTATAGACCCCTAACTTCTTACTTAACCACTTCTAGGAATGCAGACTGAGCACATGGATCCCCTTTTTGATATACTAACCGGTCATTAGCACTCAGTTGACCTCCGCTTTTACCACTTCCATATTGGGTTGTAATAGAAAGCCTGACGGCCACTGCCTAAGGGAAATTCTTACCTGCCTTTATGACCCTGGAAGAATTCAAGCCTGGTGACCTTGCTGAGGCAGAGGATCACTATGGCTTGGGTTTATAACTGAATACCTTGGAGAACTGGGGGAGCTGGAGAACTGAGAGGGAGAAGGAGGATTTTGACTAGAGAACTTGAGGATGAGACAGAGAAAAGAGAATGGAAGAGCTAGATGGGTAAGAACTGGAGAGGAATGAACTAGATGGGGAAGAACTAGATTGAAGGCCTAGAAGAGAGTACTAGAGGAACGGGATGGAAGATGAGCAAGAGCCAGACGGGGAAGAACAAGATGAGGAAGAACAAGATGAGAGAGAAAGGAGATGGGAGAGGAGCTGAGATGGGAAAGAACTAGATGGATGAGAACCTAGAAGGGACAGAACTAGATGAAGGAATTAAGATAGAACCTAGAGGGGATAGCAGATAAATCAGGCAAGAAAGGAGCTAGGCGTGAGAGCAGAATAGAAGCTGTGTAGAGAGAGAACCATCACAGAATAATAAAGTGTATGGACTAAGGAGTTTTGTGTACACAGATTCATTTCTTATCCTCAAAGATCAATTATCAGCTGGTTGTAGATTCTTCCCAGACCCTGGGAGGGGACTGTCGAAGGGCTGGACCCCCTTAGTCCCTGATAACGAAACGATAGTTTCACTTTGTCCAGTTTTGAGAAAACTTCTGTCAGGTCTGGAATCTCAACCACCGTCCTTTGTCTGTCTGTTGCTCTTTCAAGTCTGGGTGGTGAGCTACGAAAATGGTGTGTTCTCCTAGTTCTGAGCACACATGGTTGTGGTGTGCTTTCCCCTGGGACAGCCACTTTCCTTGGTATGTAGCACGCGTGACTAATGTGTGACACAGAATACTGTTAAAGATAAAGGTCAGGAGCTAGTCAGATTACAGTTACGTTTTCATCAAGGGTGTTGACGAAACTAGAATGTTTTCCTCACGTTGGCGAGTGTGTCGTGGGGAGGACACCAGGGCCTGCCAGTACAGCTTATTGTCACGGCCTTGGCCCCAAGTGATAAGGCACCAGCAGTTTCACCCACCCCAGCCTCTGCGCCATCCCTTCCCTGCAGATGTCAGCACCGGGTGGGAGGGAAACAGCGCTTTACTGTTACTAAGAATGTCCATCTTCATCCCACAGACTTTCTGAAAGGGTTTGAGGCTCACGTCTGTGCTTGGAGTACTAGTGTTGTGGCAATGGGATGTTAGATCCTTTATGTTGGAGACAATATACAATTAATATGTGCTATATAAGGTGGCATTAATATATAAATATGCTTTATTTTTATGGTGTAATTTTTAATCTCAAGGGCAACATTGTCATTTTATGTAGATGTATATAGACAATGATTCAGTCCTGACTTCCACCCACTGGATACCCTGATTTTCTGTGCATGGGTCTAGACTTTATTGTAAGCAGAAAACAAACCCACATACAGATCAGTTTCTTCTTAAAAAAAAATCAGTCCATGACATAATGGTCTAATTTATTTTTAAAGCTCAGCAAGTTAATGCTGGACCCATTCCCCACCAGTAACATGCATTCATTTCATTCTTTGGGTAGCAGTTTTAGTACTTCATAGCACATAGAGGCCATGGTTTATTTCTTCATTGTGGTACCTTTATGATGTCTACATGTTTTTGATATCAGTGATTTTATAGTGAATGTAGTTGTAGATACAGCCTGTACATCTGTATAGGCATTTCTGTAGTCCATTTTACCCAAAGTAGAAGTACTTGCATGTACACATCTAACTCATTGGGGGGAAGAGCCCTGTGCAAAAGCTCATGTACTTTTCTTTTTTTAAATTTTTTTATTCACTTTACATATCAACCACAGATCCCCCCTCCTCCCTCCTCCCACTCCCCTCTGCCTCCCTGGGGGCGGGGGACAGCTAAGCCTGGTACATTCAGTTGAGGCAGGACCAAGCCCCTCCCCACTGCATAAAGGGTGAGCAAAGTGTCTGACCATAGGTAATGGGATCCAGAAAGCCAGCTTATGCACTGGGGATAGATCCTGATCGCACGGCCAGGGGCCCCTCAAACAGACCCAGCTACACAACTGTTTCCTGTATGTAGAGGGTCTAGTCAGGTCGCATGCAGGTTCCACAGCTGTTGGTCTAATGTTCATGAGTTCCTATGAGCTTGGTTGAGTTGTCTCTGTAGATTTCCCCGTCATGATCTTGACTCCCCCTTGCTCATATATCATGCACTTTTCTAATCAGTCAAACCGAGTTTAAAATCAGCATCTCGCTATTTATTTTCCCCGTGACCTTATGAATGTTATGTAATGCCCAAGCTTGAATTTATCTTGTGAAGGAGAGGGACTTTTTTCTTATACCGAGGAAAACTGAATTAACCATCACCCAGCATTAGTAGGGGTCTAGTCTAACACCTGGCATATGGCAAATGCTTAGGGGCAATTGTAAGGATTAATCGGCCTTTTTAGGTCAGGGAGATGAGTGGTCTGTATAGAGTACACACTGGAGGGGTGACCTGGGCATGTCTTCTCCAGGCTTGCATTTACCTGGGGCTTGAAGGAATTAGATTATGGAATCTATTCCTTTAGTTTCTAGTGGTAAGGCCATTGGTAGCAAAACAAGCTGAAGATATTTTTGGCTGGTTTTAACATAAAACTTTCACAAAAGTTATTTGACTTTTTTTCTTCTTCATCCATGGTAAGATGAGTTCTAGGAAGTTAGACCATCTCCATCTGTTGTAAAGATTATAATAAGTAGTTAAGATGTAAATAATATTAAATTTTCACTTTGAGATTGATGTCTGCTCACTTTGCAAGATGTGTTTGTGCCCCCTCCCCAGCCTTAGATCTGTTATATCTCAGACAGATTCTGTGTCAGAAGGGGGTCGTTCAAAGGAGGCCATGAATATAGTGAGCATCTTTTTATCACAGTGGCTGCATGGGATCCTTTTGCTTGACTCTGATGGTGTTTGTGTTTATTTAAGATAGGCAGATGTCCGAGTTTTAGCTTGTAGATCACACGACGGAGAAGCTTTTTGCTGTTGCATTGCTCTACCTACAGGATGACTGATTCTCTCTCTCTCTCTTTTTTTTCAAGACAGGGTTTCTCTGTGTAGCTTTGGTGCCTGTCCTGGATCTCGCCCTGTAGACCAAGCTGGCCTCGAACTCACAGAGATCCACCTGGCTCTGCCTCCCGAGTGCTGGGAATAAAGGTGTGCGCCAGGCAGGATGACTGATTCTTAAGCTGAAAGCCTTGAGGGGAGTGGCTAGTCCACAGCTTAATGCCAGTTGTGTTATTGATGGGCCTTGTGCCATTGGTAGTGTTCTTTTGCATTTTTTTGTGAAAGATGTTTGCACACAAATCCAGATAGTCTCTAAGATGGGCAGAATCAGACAGGCTGATTGGACCAGAATAACTCTTCGATTCATGAACCCATCACCTAATACGTTAGTTACCATGTTAATAGAACATTTGCTGCAGATGGATAAATTATTCCTGAATCTAAGCCATACCGATAAGAAGTGGTCTTTAAGTTTTATATGCCAAGATCACTATAGAAACTTAAACAGGAGTCACTTTCCTGCAAAATACTTCCTGGAGTTGTGACTTCAAATTGTTCTTAATTTGCAGTTTCAGTGGCCTCAGAACATGGCACGCCGTAGTTGCCTCTTGGTCAGTTTGAATGCTAGGTGCATTCTTAAGATGTGCGGTCCTTTGAACAAATGAGTTGTTCTTGCCCCACACCCCATGCTTGTTTTGAATCAGAAGGTCAAATTGTCTTTGTCATTAAGGAGAAAGTAGGGTGGGAGCTGTAGCCCAGTAGGGTCTTTTAGAGCCCTTTAATTCCATAATGTCCTTGATCTGATGGAGTGACTTGGTAAATCTCTTCACGATTTCCATGACCAAGCCATCTGCCTGCATTAAAATAAATCAAATCTGCTTACTCCTCAGTGTTTAACAAATATTCTATAAACTGATGATGATGAAGTGCGTGAACACAAAAATAATTCGCACTCTTCAGCACTTCCTCCCGAGCTCTCCGCCCAGATCCTCTTCTGCAGTGGAACTTGGCAGACTGGCTTTCTCTGACTGCAATGGAGGGTAATTGTACCATTCTCCAGCCCTTTTATTTCCCAACTGTGGCACATGAACTGATTCAGATTTCACATGTCTGAGCTTTGCAAACCCTTTGATTTATCATCCTGCTTCAAATACATTAAGAGAAAAAAATCACATTTTACATATATGTTGTGTGTGTATGTATGTATTTAAATCTCTGATTTTATCCAGATTGTAAGGACCTTTGACTGTGGCTTTACTATACTCTCCAAGTACTGGGCTGTTCATAGCTCATTCATTTCTTCTCATAACTGGTAACTGAAAGCCATCAAATCTTGAACATCTTTCTTCCCTGTGACCTTCTTGCTATTTTCAGCCATCCCTTTCTCAAGTTGTATCTACATGAAGCTTATACCATTTCAGTTTTCTGGCTGATAATTGTCCTTCATGTCAATCCATCCTTTACTCTCTGCCGGGTTGGTTTCCTGTCAGGCGTTGCTCTCTTTACATTCCTCTCCTGTCAATAATCATGGCAAATCCCAGAAGTCTTAAAGGATAATGTAGGGGGCACAGAGGTCCTTGTGCTCAAATATAAACCCCAGGGGAACCTGGAATGTTAAACACACAGGCTTGTTCCTCCAGAGAAGGAACGCGGCACCTGTTATCCACACAGAAGGCTGGCAGCAGATGTGGTTAATAGCCTAGTGACCTACATGCTATCTGTGTGGCTGAGAACACATCAGATCCTCCCCCCAGACCCTTTTGTGAGCATGTCAATCTATAGATCCTATCTTTGTGGAAGGCATCATGTGTAGTCAATCTATAGAACCCGCCTTTATGGAAAATGTCTTTATGAAGAGTTGCAATATAGTCATGTCTTAAGATTTATTGTGCACAGGGGACTGAATTAATAATCACCAGGAAAATTTTCACCAAATTGCACTGTGCTTAAATATGCCGAAAATAAACTACTCGGGGTCAGACTCCTCAAGATGGGACCAGCACTGGCTATTGAGTTGTGTTGAACCAGCTACCTTTTGCCTCCCATTCCTCCCGTGGGTTGTTACTCTGCTGGCTGTGGTGGGTCACGGAGACCCACATGGTAAGCTTTGCGGGCCTAGGGAGATATATAGTGCTCACCCTCCACAAAGACCAAAGTCCAGTCTCCAGAACCCATGTGAAAAAAGCCAGTGGCGAAACAAGCCTGGATCTGGAGCACATGTTCGTAATCCCAGTGCTGGGGAGGAGAAACAGACAGATCTCTGGGACTTGCTGGCCAGTCAGTCTAGTTTGCTTGGTGAATTCCGGGACATTGAGAGACCCTGTCTGTAAAAGAAAAGGAAAACATGGATGATGCAAAAGAAATGGCGCGCGCGCGTGCGCGCGCGCGCACACACACACACACACACACACACACACAAACACATACATACACACACACACACACACACACACACACACACACAGTATGTTTCAGTGCTTGAGTATCATTTGATGTCCTTTATGGCTCTGCACAGTTCCCCATTAACACTTAGGTATTTCTCTCTCTAGCTTTGTTGCTAGAGTACACATCTTTTTGTAATTCTCCATTTAACAGATTAAAAGTTTAAGAATCACAGTCTCAATAAATTCACGAACAACTGACAACATACAAGATCCCTATTAAAAACTTCCAGTCAACGAAGAATAAAAGGACACCTGCAAAAGCACTGTAGTTGGCACAGATGTGGGGCTCACTGCTTCTGTTGGCACCACATGACACCAATGGGAAGAAGGCTTCGTTCCTGGTGCAGACCTGGCTTTCCATCTGCTGTCATTTCCTGCTCAGAGGATGCCCATAGACATCTCCTGTTCTGCAGATCTCTCTTTGGTGATGTCTGTCGTCTCTTTGTATCTGAAAACCACTTTAGTGTACTTTTTTTTGTACCTGTGCTTTGCAGTAGCCTCACTATATAGCCCAGGCTGGCATTGCACATCTGCACGTTGCTCCTGTTTCCATCTTCCAGGTGCTGAGGTGACAGGATTGTGGCATCATGATGTCTGCCACCTTCTATTGGAAACCATTTTGAGCCAGTGAGGAAATTTAGGTTGAGTCTTCTACATTGTCATGCAGCTTAAATCTTTCCAACAGGAATTGCTCTCCATCTTTTGATTCTCTGTATATGTTTTCTTTTTCTCCCTCATTTGTGTGCTTTTAAGATTTTCTCATTGTTTTTAAGCAATTTGGTTATGTTACAATATGTCTTGACTTACTTTATTTCTTACACTTGTTATTCAAGAGTTACTCTTTTCACTAATTTTTGGCAGTTATTTCTTTACTCACCCTTCTTGTTTTGTGGATGTTAAATACATAAGCAACTGTTTTCATGAAATTGTCTGATAGCTTGCTGTTGTGCTGTTGATAGTTTTTAGTCTTCAATTTTCAAAATGACATTGTTTATTTGTGTGTGTGTGTGTGTGTGTGTGTATGCATGCACACATACAGATCAGAGGAAAGCTTTTGGGAGTTGTTTGTCTCCTTCCAACCACATGGGGACCCTGGGATTGAACTCAGGTCATAAGGCTTGGAAGGAAGCACCTTTACCCATTAACACATCTCACCGCACAGGTTTTCATCTTTCAAGTTTTCTTATCTTTTCCTTTGAAGTGTATAGCCTGCCCCACTTGGGTTCCTTACAGCCATTCATCTAAGATAGTGTATATCTTAGTTAAGGTTTCTATTGCTGTGAGGAGACACCATTTTCTTATAAAGGAAAACATTTAATGGAGTGGCTTACAGTTTCAGAGGTTCATTCCATTATCATCATGGCCAGACACGGCAGCATGCAGGCAGACATGATACTGGAGAAGGAGCTGAGAATCCTACGTCTTGATCTGCAGGCAACAGGAAGCAAACAGTCTCAGTGGGTATAGCTTGAGCATAGGAGACCTCAAAGCCCACCCCCAGAGTGACACACTTCCTCCAACAAGGACATACCTACTCCAAGAAGGCCACACCTCCTAATAGTGCCATTCTCTTTGGGGGCCATTTTCTTTCAACAACCACATTGTAGTTTTCATATGATCTATTTCAGTGCTCCGCAGATTCCCCATACTTCACCTATTCCGCTCTCTTCCTGCCCTCAATTTCTGCAACCTACCAGTCGGTTGTGGTCATTTTTGCTTAGAATGTGCATTTAAGATTCATCCATGTTTGTTTAACTTGTAGCTCATCCCCATTCTTAACTTGGAGCTCATTGACTTTTTTACATCAAGATTTTACAAAAACATTGAATTATTTTTTTTTTTGGCTTGGTGTGTGTGTATATATGCACAGTGCATGTGTAGAAGTCAAAGGACAATATAACTAGTTTAATTTTTGTTTGTTTTGAAGCAGAATATCATGTATTCAGGATGATTTTGAACTTGCTATGTAGGTAAGGCTGACCTTGAACTCCTAATTCTCTTGCCTCTATTTCTCAAGTGCTGATATTACAGGTATTTATCATCACATTTGGTCTTGATGATTAATCATCAATCTCTCTCCCTCTCTGTCTTCTGTGTGTGTATGTTTGTGTGTGTGCGTGCGTGTGTGCACGTGTGTGTGTGTGTGTGTGTGTGTGTGTGTGTATGTGTAAGTGTGAAATGAGTGATGTGTGTGTATGTGTGTGGTCAGAACTTGATGTTGGGTGTTTTTCTCAGTCACTCTGTACCTTATTTTTGAAACAGAATCTCTCACTGAATCTGAAGCTTGATAATTCAAGCTCGACTGACTGGCTAGCGAACCACAGGGATTCTGTTTTTCTCCACCATGATTACAGGTGTTCATCCTTAGCCTGATTTTTTTAAATTTAAAGTTTACTTTATGTGTATGGGTGTTTTCATCTGCTTAAATGTCTGTGCACATTCTGGCCATGAAGGCCAGAAGAAAGCATCGGATTCCCTAGAACTGGAGTTATAGACAGTTTTGAGCTGCCACGTGGGTACTGGAAATCAAAGCTAGGTCTTCTAGAAGAGCAACCAGTGCTCTTCACTGCTGAGCCATCTCTCCAGCCTCAGGCCTGGCCTCAGCACTGGAGTTCTGAACTCAAGTCTTTGTGCTTGCATCTCAAGCAATTTACTGAGTGCATCATTCTCCCAAGGCGTGATGGTTAATCTTCATTGTAAACCGGATTGCATTGAGAATCACCTAGGAGATCGGCAAGGCTTGCTTACGGGTGTGTCTGAGGGCATTTCCAGGGAGAACTAACTAAGGGAGGAGAACCCAGCATGGTGGGGGGGGGGCAGCACAGCTGCTTTGCTTCCCGGCCACCCCGAGGTGAGGAGAGCGGTTGTCCCACAGGTTTGCTGTCACAGTGTTCAACCTCAGCCTAGGCACAGTGAGGTGGAGCCAGCTGGGACCAGACTGAGACCTCTGGAACCATGAACCCAAACTTTTATCTTCAGTAAGTGTTTTCTAAGATGGGTGTCACGTGATAAAAAGGGACTAACACAGTTATCATTAATTCTTCTCTACAGCGTGACATAAAACCAAAGTCACATTTTAGTGGCTTCTTATTAAGAACCAAGTTGCTGTTTGTCACCGTTCAGAGTCTAGACTAAAGGGAAAGCTAAGATTTATTTCTTTTCTGCCCCACAGTGCTGAAGTCAGCAGTATCAAGGTGAGGTTTCTTCACGTCCTTTCCTAGTGATAAAATTAACTTGCCATTTGGCAGCCAGGCAGCCATAGCTCTTCATTAGTATTAGTGGTGGATATTAGTGTGCAGCACACACCCTGGGACCTGGGCACTGGATCTCCACAACACAGCTCTGTGGCTTAGTCTGGCTGAAGGTCAAGTTTTTCAGAGATCAGCAAGTGGCCGGCAGCCTCTGTTGGCTTGTTCCGGGGTTGTCTCGGTTCCTCCTGAATGCTGGTCCCCACTCGGCTTTCCCCAAGTCCGATCCCTTTACCTGGCCATGCACCTTTTACTTCTTGAGCGTTACCTGCTCTGCTACACGCACTCGGGCAAGCATAGCTTGGCCCGGTTATGTTCCGCAGACATAGATCCTGTTCCTTTTAGTAAGTACTGCTGTCTTCCAAAGTGGTTGTACCAGTGTTTGCTTCTGCTAGTGTGCAAAGAGTACACAAGAGCTCTAGGCCCTCTGCATCCATCCTGTGACTGTTAGGTTCTGTCAGTCTAGGACAATTTCCCTTCACTCATTCTGATGGGTTGTAATCTGTTCATTGTGTCGGCGTGTATGTGTGTAGTTATTGTTTATTTTTATTTCTGGTTAGAAGTGGCATTACTTCCCCATCTCAATTAAAAAAAAGATTTATAATTTTAAAAATTAGGTGTATGTGGTGGGTATGTGCACATGTGTATTGGGTGCCCCATGGTGAGAAACTAATAAATTCTAGTTAATAATTATGGTTTCAAAAACCCACCAAAGGACCGCTAGAGGCTCAAATAGAACAATAGTTAGACTTTACTCTCAAGTAGCAGCCATTTATTCTCTTTCTTTTTCTTCTATTTGCTCATCTCCCTGTCTGTTTCTCCCACCATGTTTTTTTAAATTAAATGTATTTCTGACACTATAAAATGTATTCCTATCATTCTCCTCCCACACCCTCTCTTATACCCCCACACCACCCCATCAGCTCCCACCCTCTCCTAGGAATCGTCTACATTCATAGCTTTCTGTTTTGTTTTGTGGCCCATTGAGTTTTAACCAGGGCTGTCTGTGCACCGTGGGTTTGGAACTATACCCTGGAGCCTAGTGGGCTAGCCTGTCCTACCGCTATTCTTGTCATGGCCGACTTCTTCCCTGTTTGGAGCTGCGGTTTTCTATCTTATGATCTTAGTTTTTCCTCTGAAGAGCATTCTCTTTTCAAAGGATCCGTTTGGTTGTGAAGAGCATTGTACATATTAAGCCCTTTACATCCTAACACCACCAGTGTTCATTTTGTACAGGGGAGTTTAATTTGTGACCCGAAGACAGCTTTCAGGGAGTTCACAGAGATGTTACAGCCAACTTAGTGTTAGATTGCTTTTACATTTTTCTTTTTCTAGGAGAATTGCCTCATCAGGTTTTAAAGTTTGTTTGTTCTCTTCAGTTTTCCAACACAGTCGAGAACCCACTCCACATATGCCGCTGTGGTTTATACAGCACGAGTTAATGTGGGTTTTAGGTCCTTACCATATGTGTCGCTATAGTTAGAGCCGTAGCTGTGGTTATCATCTGCAGACTTACAGGACTCAGAAAAGAAGTACTTGTGGAATACTTGCTGTCAGGATCAGGTAAGGAAACTGAAGTGCAGATCCATCATAATGTCGGCTATCAGAGGTAAAGGCAGGTAGCCGTTCTTGTGGGCCACTTGTGAGGTCTTTATCATGGTGTGTGAGGCATGGCCTTTGCTTCTTATGTTCTCAGCAGATTTTAGAATTAACAACAACCTCCTCACCCCAGAGAGATCATTATGTTCTAGGCCCCGGGGGATAAGAAAGATGAAAAAGGTGTAGGGTCCAGTCTTCAAGTGGAAGTGGTCCAGCTCATTCTGATGCAATGATGTGTGTGGCATTCATGGTTTGAATCAAGTGCTGTCTCCTTTTCCGCGCTCATCCTCATTCTGACAGTGCATTCCATCCACAGGGTGCTGTGTTGGTTGGTTTGGGGGTTCTACAAGCTAAGCTGTCCACTTACGGCATGTATACTGGTAAGAAGGTAGTGGCCAGAAACAGGCAGAAAGAGGCAGTGCTGTGTTATTGAGGACCCACCTGTAAGCATGCACAAGACCTAGTAAGGTGCTGGAAGGGATCTAAAGTTAAAAGAGGAGAGGTTATCAATCTTCAGATTTTGAGAACAGTGTGCTACCATAGACTGGTGAGCTTCTAGACAACAGAAGTCTGTTTCTCATTGAGAGGCTAGGAGTCTGAGATCTTCGTGATGGAAGATTTGATGCTTCCTGCTTCTTAATTCAGAGACAGCCACCTTCCTATGTCCCTAGGTGATGGGAGAGACAGCTCTCTTGTAAGGAGCTAACTCCATTCACAGTGGGTACCATCATGATCTAATCACGTCTCAAGAGTTTCCCGCGCCCCTCCATGCGACCACCTTGGGGATTAGGTTTCAACATTTAGTTTTTGAGGAGACATGAACATTTAGTCTGTAGCAGTCACACATGAAGGTCTAGGACCACAGAACAAAGCTGGGAACCTGCACATGCCCATCACACTGTCAGTTAAGTAACAGCAACAGCAGTAATAGCAAAAAGAGCCCCCAGATAGGACAAGTGCTACTTACCATTTCTCTGTGAAGGAGTGGCTGGTCAAGGTCCTCTAGCAGAGGCAAATGGTGAACCAGAGAACTTCGTGTGGATACGAGAGCCAACGCTTTCCTCCCCTGGCCTGGAATAGCTTGAGTAGCTACATCTTTCATTCATTAAGACATTTTTCTTGAGTAAAGCAGGGCAAAGGGAAGAAATTCTAAAGACTGTGTGATCCATCCAAGATCAAGATGAACAAGTTTGCTCCCAGAAGCTGGTCATGTTGGGTCAGCCTGAGATGTTGAGATTAGATGGACCTTAGTTAACCTCCTGACTCCTGCTGCCCTTCCAGGATGCAAGTAGACTGTTAGGGGGTAGTGATAACCCCCTAACCTCTTGATTGTCAACTTGACTGCATCTGGAATTAACTAAAACCCCCAAATGAGGGCACACCTGTGAGGGATTTTTGTTGAGGGAAGATCCATTTCGAATTTGGATCTTTAAGGTGGGAAGACGCACATTTAATCCAGATCTTTTGAGGGGGGAAGACCTGACTCTAACCTGGGCCACACCTTCTGCTGGAAGCCTGTATGAGGACAAGGAAGAAAGAAGATTTTACCTCTTGCCTGCTTGTTCTCACCTCTCTGGCAAGTCCATTCCTTCACTGGCATTAGAGCCTACTTCTCTGGGATTCCAGCATATACTG
>CABHPH010128774.1:13804-27368 GCA_902168325.1 Peromyscus nudipes | reverse complement strand
TTTTTTCATACTGATTCACAATGAGACACAGGAAGCCAGGGATGTATCCAACAGCAGGGAGCCAATCTGTACCTTTTCTTGTGGCACTTCCAAAGATTAGAAAGCTTGGTCCAGGATTTTTTTTTTTAATAAATGTCTAACTTTACATATGTCTTGATATTTATGTATCTATTATTCTAAACATCTATGCTTTGATGTTAATTAATATGTACATAATTATTAACTAATTAGGAAATGTGACTATTTCTTCAGGAAGTATCCAAGACAACGGCATGAAAAAATGAATAACTAAAACTTGCTCTCCACTACAATCTAAGGTTATCATCAGACCCGGATGAAGATTCCATTGCATGAACTCAGGATTGTGATGGCAAATAGTGAAGTATTGTGGACACCGTGTAAAGACTTTAAACTTAATCCAGATGAGCAGATGTACAACCACCAAAATTCTAATTAAGGAGGAAAACAATTCAGAAAGAAGAAGGAACCAGCTGGTGCCAAGGGCTCCAAAGGGGCCTCCTAAGAAATCAAATGCAGATGAGCAGCACCAGCACTATGCCCAGCAGGGGTGGAGAGCAGCAGGCTGACTGGGGACCACTCCAGTGGTGTGCATTTAGGAGGCTGTCCGAATTTGCTTGAAGCACTATGGGAAGTGTTTGCCTTAGACACGTCCTACCTTTTAGCAAGTCTGTCTTTGGTCCTGGTCTTTTTTTTTTTTTTTTTTTTTTTTAAAGAGACAGAAAGAAGTTTTTCTGTGCCGTTTTAAAATCTTCATATTTATGTTGACGTTTTCTTAAGATTAAGAATAGAAGAAAATTGGTATTAAAAACAAAAGATTTGGGTTTTCCTTTAGTTAGATGTTAGCACTTCTGAGAAACAGGCTTTGGTTACTGTCGGAACACAGTCAAAAGAATGATGCACGGTGGACAAGGCCTTGGGGAACTGTGAGGGAGGCTCCAGGAAAAAAGGCAAAGGGCATTTTGTCCCCTGGATTGTTCTTGGACGTGAGTTCATGCCTCCTGTGTGAAACATTTACATTCAATTTATAAGACATGTTTATTCTTGTTGGATGTCAGAGCATAGCTATAGAAACCCATTCTGGTCAGTACATCCTGAATCTGGATATGGCCTCTGCCTTGCTTTCGTGGTTCCCCAGATAATCTATAGTACGTGCCAGGCAATTGTGTTTACATTGGTCTGTCCTGAGAAAGTTCAGGGAAAGGGCTGCTCTGTTAATATTTTGTATGTGCTTACTAGCGTTTATTTACATGTTTTTCTGAACTCAAACAACCTTCCTCAGACATTGCTTTCTCTGTTTCATTCAGTTATAAAGCTCACTGAACCCAAAGTAAGGTGTCTACAGCATTAGACTGTAGCCTGCCCCATTCTTTCAGGTCCTCAGGTCCCAGGTCCAGCAGACAAGATCTGCACATGTTGGCTGGAAAGTCGACAGGTTAAGACTTTCCCCGTGTGTACAGTGATCTGCGTCACACTTTATTACTATGTGGTACAGAATCCCAAACACTTCTTGCATTTGCCAGATTTAAAACCCGGTAAAACTCTTTATGTTACCCAGGAGTGAAACCTGCCTCTATAAACCTTAGAAATTCCTAACAATACAATGCCAATAAGGTAAATCTTCAAGGTCATGGTCTTCAATGAGGTAACCCACTAAATGATTCTGTCCACCTCCAAGGAGCAGCCTGTGTTATTACCACATATTCTCCTAATGAAATTCTGAAACAACAATGGTTCCTGAAAATACTCAGTTCCTGAAGATATCAGTGTAAACAAAGATAATATCAGAAAACTACAATAAATCTGTTGCTAATTTTCCCCAGGCAATGGTAAAGCTAGTTCCAATTTCTACTTAATTACTGCCCTAGCTGAAAAGAACTATGAATAAAAGAAAAAAAAATTTATTTTATCAAATTTATGTTTCTGTTTCCTATCTGTGAACGTGCATTGATTGCATTGCATTGGATGGTGATGTTTAATTCACTGTAATTCCTAAGTATACAATGAATTGATATTCTTAATGGTGTGTGTTATCTTAGTTGTTACAAGTTATGCAAATTACAACGTGAGCATCTCTTCCTCATACCCAACTTTTCTGTAGATGTACACCGAGGAGCCAATTACTAGGCCATATTGCTAATTTTATTCAATACTCTGTGTAACTTTCACATGGTTTCTGCAATCACTATGCAAGTTTCCTTCTCTCTAAGTGTGCAAGGGTCCTTACCTTTCATGTTCTCACTACTGTCTATTATCTTTAAAGTATTTATGTATTTATTTTTAACTTGTATATGTGTGAGCCTGTGTGAGTTTATATACATCACATGTGCTCAGCAGCCTGAAGAGGCTAAAGACAGCCGTGGAATTTCTGGAGCTGTAGCTGTGCACTGCATTGTGGGTATGGACCCTAACCTGGCTCCTCTACAAGAGCAGTATTTGCTCTTACGCTCGTAACCTCTGAGTCATCTATCTCTCCAGTCTAGATATTACTTATTTATTTATTGGTAAGAGTGTGAGGCAGTGATTAATTGTGGTTTAATTTACATTTTTATGGTGATTAGTGAGATTAACCTTTTCTTTCCTTAAATCTTTTGTTGGTGTATACTCTACAAAGATGTCTATTGAGGTACTCTGTAGTTAGAGTTTTGTGTCGGGACCACTGGCTCTCAAATAAACAAACACACAGAGACTTATTATTAATTATAAATTCTCAGCCAGTAAGTATGTTGCAGGGTAGAGACCCAAAGACCACTCATCATGACCAAAATCTGAATTAAGAGTCTGTACTAAGGCTGTCAGTTAGCTACCTGGAGAGAAGCATTTCTCACAGAGCAGCCCTGAATGAATTTTACAGGGAGCTATTAAAGTCAAACAACACAGAGAAACTACATATATCCTGGTTGGTTGTTGGTAGTTGCAGAAGGAAGTCAAGCAAGTAAGCAATTTAACAGAAGCCAACCTTCCAGATGTCTGTGTACATGCAGAGGTATGCATTCATCAACAAAAGACAAACTAATCAAAACCAGGTGTTTGGACAGAGGAAACCAATAGATTTTATTCTATGTTCATGCTTTATAGTTCTTTGAACTTCTCTTAATGTCATGAGCTTAGAAACAGAGCTATAAACCAGGAAAAGAAACCACGAATGATGTGACTCTAAGAATCCCCTGGAAAAGCCACGATTCCATGGGCACATTGCCGTGGTATCTTAAGCAGAAGAGAACAAAGGCTTGAGACCCATGTTAATAGGATACTTGGGGTCCACAGTTACCTACTTAACAAAGATGAGAGAAACAACGTTGGTACAGTAAAAGGCAGTCGCCACACACAGACAGAGCAGATATGCTTTAAACATACCAGATGCTCAAGAGCCAGTATCACAACATACAGACCTCAGAATTAGTACTGAGCTCAATGCTAAACTGTTCCACCTGTGCAGCCCCAGAGGCATCCTTAGTTTCATTCTTCACAGGAAGACCATCTTGAGAAACCTGGGCAGCTTTAGTTTAAGCAAGAAAATGTGTGAAAAATACAGAATTGCCCACTCCTGGGCTCCAGAATGATTGGAGAATAAAGCTCCCACAATTGCACAAAATGGACCCATCGTTTCTGAAAACCAAGGGGAGAGGGGAGAAAGTAGAGCCCTGGAGGTTTCTGATTCTGTCAAGTAAAACATCACTAAGAAATGTGTTCTTAGTATTAACATTTACATGAATTTATTCTAAGGTTAGTACAAAATAATACTGGTAAAATAATAGAAATACTTTAAACCAGTTTTAGCAAATATTAACATGTAGTCTCATGTCTGTTCTAAGGACCCTTTACATTTGAGCTAAGCAACTAATGTCTCATCTTTTAACTATGACGTCATAATGCTACAAAGCTATTGTTTTGGAGTCATTTTTCGTTCCTGTTGTGCCATAAAATGAAGCTTAAAACAGTTTTTCCATTGAAAGTAGCAACCAACTACTGGGTACTGGAACTAATTTGGTTAATCGAATATTTAAAAATTAGACCAGAATAGAACAGGAAATACCATGGGCTCTAGCATTTTGCTTTACATATGTACACATATAGATTGCATAGCTTGTGCCGATTTTAAGTAGTAAAGAACGTGAATATGTAAGAGTCATAGCCACTAAAGTTTGAGATACTAACGTACAGATGAAAGACGCTAGCAAATACATTTTCTTAAACATCCTTCACTACTGGGCCAAAAGATCTAATAAGGTGGATTGGTTTGTGATTTGGTTCAATGGCTAGGGGATGCTTGCTTACATTTTTAATGTAATAAGTAAGTAGGACGGTATTCTACGATCTCAACACTATGGGGCTCATAAGTTGATGCACAGCTTTCATCTTTTTAAAAAAATGAACTAGTTGAAAAACAATACTACTTTGATGTTATTTCAGTATCAGAGTCTCAAATAAAACTGAAGTGCAAACCCTGCTAAATTTTTGTAAGTTATTGAATTACAATCTTGGATAGCACAGTGGTAATTTTAACCAAAAGAACAGTATCGGTGAAGCTCCATCTGGATTTAACTTAATTGTAAACACACAGCAACTTTGTCTGCCCCTCCTGATAATGGCCGGCGTCTCCAAGCTGGCCCATGTGCTTGCCAACATGTTGCCACTAACAACATATTTGTTTCCCCAAAGCCATTCTTGCACAGGAATGGGACTTTCATTAAAGAGAAATCGGTATTAGCATATTATAATCCATAGGCTCCAAGCATGTTTTGCATTACGCAGAAAATGCCCTTATTTTATGGTTGAATGAAATCATTAATTAAAGTTGCCTTATAAACCCTGAATTCCCATCTGCACACACAGAGCGTCTGTCTTGCTCAGACACAAAAGCCTGGGCTGGCAGTAAGTCCGCCATCCAGCAGTCTAGGCTGCTCGCAGTGGGGCAAACTGTCTTCTTCCACTCATTGTCCCTGTGGCACTTAGATGTACAGGCAGCATTAGACTTTCCTTGTATCTTCAAATAAGAAAACTGGATTTACAATTTGGCCACACCAGGAGAGAGAAAAATGAGTTTCTCGCTGACTGGTCTGAGCCAGTGTTGTGGTTTAACAGAAAAGACGAGACAAAAGCCAGGAGGAGCTGGTGTTAACTGAGGTAAGCCCTGAGTGCTATGTGAGGTCTCCTCCTCTGAGGCAAGTTCCTCTTCTGCTGCACCAGGCCCTGTGCCCTCCCTCTCTCCAGTTGTGTAATTCTAGGCAGAAATTTAATTCTTTGGGTCAGGTTTGTCCACAGTTTCATAACCCAAAGGAGGGGCAGAATCTGAACGCCTCCTCTCCTGCATGACAGCCAGCTCCTGTTGTCTCCTTAAGCCATTAGAATTGGAGAGATGGGGGAAGCAAGCATTTAAATTTCAATCTGAACTGGCTCTCCTTCTAATGCTACTTTTATGGCTGTAATTATCTTTGAATGTTGGGGTGTGGTATTTACAAGCCAAAATTATTTAAGTGAAATAATTGCAACATTGCAGAGAGCCCCTGTCAGGTTATCAGTGAAGCAGAAACTACAGCAAAAAAAAAAAAAAAAAATAAATAAAAATAAAAATAAAAATAAAATTAGAGTCTTATGGAGATGTAGCAACTGTGACTGAATATGTAAATCTAGGTATAAAAATGTACCAGGTGTTACTTAGAAATTAAATGGCTAAAATCTCCAAATCTATAACACAGACTAAGGAAACAGTGAAAATGAGAGGGCTGTGGTTTCAGATGGAGAGAAAAGTCCTAACCCGTGGCCTGAGATTGGACAGGTAAATATTGCAGAGTCTGCTAGCTGCAGGGGATCTCAGACGTGTTAAGACAGCGTGTCCTAAACTTGGGAACAGTGAAATTGCGTGGGTGGATGTGTAAAGCCGTTGCCTGGCCTCACTGACAGGTTAGAGAGAGAAGGATGGGGCACTGCTCTTCTGCTGATGAAGCTCTCCAGATGCTAAAGTGCAGCTCAGGCAGGTAAGGCAGACATGCCTGCATTTGGCTGAGGAAGCTGACTGCTGCCCAAGCAACTTGCAGTTACTGTGATGGGCGGAATGGGACAAAGAAGGCTGCTGGAGAGACTGCCCAATGTAGACATTTGATGTGTATTGAGGGAGTGGTTTGTTCTTTCCTTTAGAAGATGCTGCTGATTAAAGATACCCTTTTATTTTCTTTTTCATTGTTTACTTATTTTCCTTATTATGTAAAATAAAAGGAACATGTTTGCTGGCTGTGCAGGTCTCCCCAGTCACTCTTAGAAAGGGCATCTGTGGATTCCAGAAGAGATACACTTGCTATTCCTACTGACGTTGTTGCACTTACAAATGGCTATGGTGGTTTGAATGGTAAATGCCCCTCATAGTCTTGGGCATCTGAATGCATGGTCCCCAGTTGGTAGCACTGTTTGGGAAGGATTAGGAGGAGTGACTTTATTGGAGGAAGTGTGTTACTGGAGAAGGGCTTTGAAAGTGAAAAGACTCATGCCATTTCCAGTTTGCATGCTGTTCAGGATGTTAGCCCTCAGGTTCCTGCTCTTGCCACAAGCTAGTGTCCAAGTCATAAATGCACAGCTAGAACCTTGGCTTAGGTTCATAGTGGAGCCCAATGACCCAGACTCCTGTGTCAGCATTTTGGAATAGTATCATGTGTACATACAACTCCTTTTATGATTTATAGTCAACATGTTTCCTAGCTTGTCTCATATTCAGCAGAAACTCCAAATAGGCTATTAAATAATGTATTTAATTATTTCAATAAAAAGTCTGCTAAATCTGGGCACAAATGCAGATTTGTGCAATTCTTATTTTTAAACAAAAATAACCAGTTAAGAGAAAACAGGAAAGACAATCAGAAGTCTACTAGAGAGACAATAGAGAGAGACAACATGATTTTCCAGATACCTTTGGGGTTTTCTCCCTGGCTCACAGGGTCTTTCTCTACCTCCTCCTCTCTCGCTCCCTTTCTCATTTCCATATCACTGCCCTATAGACAAAGGAGTTGGCAGAAGCCTCAGACTCAGACCTGTGTTCACACACGTTGTTCTTTCTGTTAAAGGTGTTCCTATGTCACTTCTTCTCAGCAATCACCAGTCCATGTAATTTTTATTTAGAAGACTTATTTCTAACTAACACTGTTAGTGAAAGCACTTTTCAATTCATCAGCATAAAGTGTCACTATAATATGCTTGTGTGTGTTTGTTTGCTGTGAGTAGTAAGTGTGTGCGTGGGCATGTTGGCTGTGTAGGTGGATGTGTGTGTGTATATGTGTGTGTGTGTGTGTGTGTGTGTGTGTGCTGTAAATATTTGTTGTTTGTGTGTATGTTATGCATGTTTGCTGTTTTTGTGTATTTCCTCTGTGTGTTTGTATGTGTTTGCTGTGTATGTGATTGTTGTGTATGTATGTGTGTATTTGATATATGTGTGTATGTGTGTTCATGTTTGCTATGTCTTTGTGTTTACTGTGTGTGTATGTCTTTGCTTTATGTGTCTGTACTTTCTGTAAATCTTGGTGTGTGTCTTTGCGCTCTCTCTCTCTCTCTCTCTCTCTCTCTCTCTCTCTCTCTCTCGTGTGTGTGCGCACATGTGTGTGGAAGCCAGAGGTAAAGTGTCCTTCTCTATGGTTTTCCACCTTATGTTTTTGTGATTGGATGTCTTCACTGAAGCTGGAGATCACTGATTAGCCACACTAACTGGCCAGCAAGCGACATGTCTTTGTTCTGCCCGACACTAGGGATACAGTACAGCTGTTGTCCTCAGCTCTGACATGAGTACCGTGGATCTGAACTCAAGTCCTCATGCTTACAGTTTTATCACAGAGTTCTCTCTTTCACCCTACAATATGCTTCCATAGAAATTCTAATTATGACCCTCCACGCAATTTGCTGAAACACACTGAATTCCCAATTGAACGAGAAGCATGTGAAAATATTGAGGTCTAAACATGTTTGCTATTAAAGGTAGTCTATGGGCAGAGTCTGGCTGTCTTAGCTGCATAGTTTCTATATAGAAAAAGTTCCTTTATCCAGAAAGAACATCAGAATCTCTGTGGTACCAGAAATAATGAACACAAGCATTGAGGGTAAAAATTTGCCAGACAAGAACTGACATAACTTTTTTTTTTACTACAATTTTAAAATGTCCATTAAATTTACTTATCATATATGGTACTGTGTCATGCAAGAACATTTTCATAGATAGGCATATTGCATGCTGAGCACATCACCTGCATATATCTGTCTTCTTCTTTCTAAGTTAGTCCCCACTCCCCATTGTCTCCTAGACAGTCTGGCTTCTCATTTCATGTCATGTAAGCATACAGATTTTATGGACATAAATAAAACCTAGAAACCACTTATGAGAGAAAGCAATGACACTGTTTTTCTGAAATTGGTGTAAGTCACTTAATAGGATTATTTCTACTTACATTCATATTTCTATAAATGACATAACTTCATTTATGGCTTAAAATCCTACTTAACCATTTTATGGCTCTGGGGTTGTTCAGAGATTCACCAGTCTGACGACGAATAAGACTTCAATAAGAAGAAGATTTATTAAAAATACTGGCCAGGACCAAACCAGAGACTCAGAATTCTCTAGGGAAGTCTCTGACTATTGTTAGTTCAAGGATTTTTAAAGGCAAACCCCACAAAGTTACAATTTGGGGGAGTATAGGAGTTACCTCTTTGTGTCTGGGTGCAGGCAAAGCTTAATTTTTTTGTAGCAGATGTCCAACAGATGCTTCAGCGATCCTGAGCAAGCAAGAGTTTCATACGAAAGTGGAACTAGCAGTTAGCTTGTTGGCCTTGAGACCCATATCTTGTAAGAATAGCTGAAGTAATGAAAGATTTTATAACAGTCAGTGTTTTTAAGACTAACCCAAGTGTTCCAGGAAGTCATCCATTTTGGGCCAGTTAGCTGACAGGTTCATTTTTTTTTTCTCAAGATAGGAGCAACTTCTTCATGGCTTACAAGCTAAAAATAATTTCCTTTTTGCAAATCTTTCCAGCACAATAAATTATCTTCTAAATACAATGTCCACCATCACAACCACATTTTCTTTATTAATTTCTTTGTTGTTTCACACCTCTACTGGTTCAACAACAGCTTTTGTGACTAGTCTGGCAATAAGCATTGATGTGAAAGAATCTTTGTGATGTGTCCTTTGTGTAGAACTGTACCAGGAAGAGTATAGTTGGGTCATCTACTATGTCTATTGTTAGATGTTTAATAACCATCCATATTACTTTTCACAATAGCTGGACTAGTTTCAATTCTTCCAATGTTATATAAGGCTTCCTCTTTGTTCATATCTGTCAGTATTTATATTTTTTAATGACTGCCATTCTAACTGGAGTGACAGGGAAACTCAAAGTAGTTTTAATTTGGATTTTTCTAATAATTGGTGGTATAGAAATATTCTTTAGATATTTATTGTCTTGAAGCAATCCCACTGAAATCAGGAATAAAACACCACTGTCCATTATCCTCACTCCATTTAGAGACTGTACTCAAAGCACTAGTTTGAGCAATGAGACAGGAGAAGAAAACAAAAGGGATACAAAGAGGAAAAAGAGAAATCAAACTATTCCTATTTTAAGTGATATGATAGCATACATCAGAGATCCCAAAATATTACCAGAAAACTTCTAGAAAAAAATCAATAATTTCATAAAAGTGACAGGATACATAATCATCTTTAAATCAACTTTTATATATCAAAACAAACATGTACAAAAAGAGAAAACCAACTCACTCCCATTTACAACAGCCTCAAAGAAAATCAAATACCTAGGAATAAACATAACCAAAAATATGAAAGACCTCAACAATGAAAATAATCTCTGAAGAAAAATAATAAAGTAAGACACTAGAAAATAGAGAGCCCATGCTTGTGAGTTGGTAGAATTAATTGCCATGAGATGTCTTTCTGTATGCTGTGAATATGTGTTTCTCTGATTGGTTGATAAAGCTGCATTGGCCTGTGGCAAGGCATAGGCATCTGTTCAGCTCCCAAGTATGTACCTCTTTCTCTTCATTCTAGAGATTTATTCAAGTGTATTCTATAGAGCTGACTTAGAGATCATAAATTCCCTTGGTTTGATTTATCATGGAAAGCTTTTATTTGTCCAACAAATATAGCAGATAGTTTTGCTGGATATAGAAATAGAGGTTGTCATTCCAACCTTGAAATACTTCTTCATTCCAAAACTTTTAAAGTTTCTGTCCAGAAATCTGTTATTATGATGGGTCTGATTTTATGTCTGACTTGGTGTTTGTGGTGACTTTAAATATGTCTCTTTTGTTCTATATATTTAGTTTTATAGTTTTAGTTTAGCTGGTTTTTTTTAAATTTTATAAGGAAGGAAATTCTTCCCTGACCTTAACTCTTTGATATTCTACAGGCCTGTTGTATCTAGATATCTAGATGTGCCTCTATTTCCCAAGATTTAGGAAATATTTTCTTATAATTGTAATTAACTATGTTACTAAGCCTTTAGCAAGAAATTATTCTCCTGTGCCCATTATTAATAACTTTGGTCATTCTTTTTAGTGTCACATAGATCTTGAAATTCTGTTAGTAACTTACTATTGGCCTGAGTTTTCCAATCAGTCTATCTTGTCTTAAAGCCTGATGTATTGTCCTTCCCTCGATTCATTGTGTTGGTGAATCTTTCCACAGAGAGTTTTATTTGACATATTAAATTCTTATTTTCCATTCTTTCTGGTTATTTTGCATATTTCTATAACTTCATTGAATTCTACTTTTATATCCTTATTGGTTTCCTTAGTTTATTCAGTTGTTTGTATTATCTTGGAATTCATTCTGGAGTTGGTTTCAAGTCTTCTTTGAACATACTTACAATCTTGCCCTTAAATTCTGTGCCTAGAATTTATTTCATTTTTATTAGAAGACACTATTAGGGGATTAATAATTTGGTGGAATTCATGTTGGCTTGGGTTTTTTGTGTCTCTTTTGATTTGGAATTAGACAATGTACTTCTGGTGTTAGGCGACTGGTTGATATTCTTTCCAATTCTTTTTTTGTTTATTTGTTTGTTTTTCAAGTCAGGATTTCTCTGTGTAGCTTTGGAGCCTGTCCTGGAACTCACTCTGTATGCGGGCTAGCCTTGAACTCATAGGGATCTGCGTGCCTCTGCCTCCTGAGTGCTGGGATTAAAGGCATGAGCCACCACTGCCGGGTCCAATTCTTTAAAGGGAAATAATTGTAATGTTTAAGAGGGATGAAGCTGTAGCCAGGTTGAAGTTTCATTTTTCTCTGACACATTTGTATTTTAGGCACTGGGTTCAGTCTCCATTCCTCCCATAAAAGTAGAATACTGTTGGCAAAACAATCACTGTCAAAGTGCAGGTCACAATAATTGTACTGCAATGATCGAGTAACAATCACACTAGACATGCCAATATTTTAAGACTTAAAAGAACACGGATAGGGTGATATATATATATATCTGGTTATATATATATATATATATATATATATATATATATATATATATATATACCAGAAAACAGAGTCTAGTGAATAGTTTGAGACTGATGGAGTTGAAAGAAGAATAAATAGAAGGAAGGGGACAGCGGGGCTTGCGGGGCAGAAACAGTTAAAGGTAGAATGAAAAGAAAAGGAAAGAAATGCAATGAGACAATCCACAGAAGACTTGGCTCTTAAGATACTAAGCACAGAGAACCCACAAACCAGTTAGTCTATGTTCTTCTGGAAATCCTATGAAAAGAAAACAAGAAAGGAGAGAAAAAAAGAAAATAGAGATAAGAAGGCAGAGGAGGGAGATCAGTACCGAGAGAGAGAGAGAGAGAGAGAGAGAGAGAGAGAGAGCGCCTAGTAAGTAGGTATTGAATATTAAGTATATGGAGGAATAAATAAATGCGGAGGGGTCAGAGGTGGATAGGGATAGAGATGAAGGCAGTCTTGCCTGGTTGTTATTGTAAGTTCTACTCTCAGAGTTCCTTCCTGGGCTCCCACGTGCCTGTCATGTCCCTGGGTGGTCAGGTCACAGAGGCTGGCCACACATCTGGACAGTCCTTCTGTTGCTGAGCTGATGCTATTCTTACCTCTGGGCAAACCACTGTGAGGCTGAGGTCATGCCATAAATGCTGGTCCCGTCAGTGCATAGTATTTCACAAGTCAGTTCTTAGAACTGATGTCTCTCTGGATGACATTTTTAGCTCTTGGGTTGGTGGAAGCTAGTGGTCTGCTAATCCCAAAAGATTTTTCTAAAACCTATTAATCACAAGGTGTTAGTTCAGACATAGAGGTGGGCAAGGAGGTGAGAACTAGGCTAATGTGAAGTAATAAGACTCCAGACCTGCAACATTCCAACTTTTCCACAGCTCTGCTGTTCTAAACAGTCCATCAGCCTCTGCAGACACAGCTTCTCTCCAGGAATTCTCATTCACAGTACTGAACACTTTAGTTAGCAGCCTGCCTCTTATCTATTCAAATACAACCCTGCAGGAAAGGTGTACTAGGCAAAGCCAGATGAAAACTCATGCCCTCACAAGAGAGAGACACTCTCCCTCCGATGATTTCTTTGCTGTGATTTTAGTCACAGCATGTTTTTCTTATTAAAATGTTTAGGCCATTTTTTTTTAAAAAAACAAACTTCCACAGTTGATATCTTCATGGCCCCAGACCACTCATGAAATACACTATTAAGAAAATCAGAGCAAGTGTCACTCAGCCAGCAGAACTCTGACCAGTAGAATTCCTTTGGCTTATGGGAATGAACCAAACCAACCAAACAAACAAACTTTGACTCAAAACTGCACAGTGTCCATCCAGGCAAAATATTGATCAGAATCTGGAGTTGTTAGGGGAACATAATACTCAGGTTCCAATCCATGTGCCAGACACCAGAAAGGGCTGCCCAGGGACAGGGCCAGTATTGCAAAGTTACATGTAAAGGTGAGACCTGCCTCTGTGACCTGACCTCACAATGGACTGTCCAAGGATGAGAATAGCATTATAAATTGGAATTCTAAAAGCTAAGAATGTCATCATATAGCATCTTTCTAAAAACTATCTATATAATAGCATCTATCTATATATAAAACAAACTCCCCTAATCTTTCTGGAATTACCTCTGTGACACACCCACCAATGTATTTTACACTCGCCCTGGTTTATAACTTTCTTTGTTCTGTAAAACTATAAAACTTCATGACATTGCTTTCATGTTGGATCATGGAATTTGGGGTGACCTAAGTCTGTGTTCCTCAGCTATGGTCATTCATATACACTCCTGGATAAACCAAGTCTTTTATTCCTTTGAGGTAGCAGCTGTTCTTTTATGTGACAGTAGTAAATTTGTATTACTTTTCTCTCCCGTGACTGGCCATTTGGATAAGATACAAGGTTCTAATTGTTCATATCAGGCATTGTAATCACTGGGTCATGCTCCGACACTTGGGGTCTGATTGTTAAGAACATGGAGGAACTTAGATTCTTATATGGGGCCTTTTTCCTTCCTTCCTTCCTTCCTTCCTTCCTTCCTTCCTTCCTTCCTT
>CABHPH010128774.1:0-13794 GCA_902168325.1 Peromyscus nudipes | reverse complement strand
TCTTTCTTTCTTTCTTTCTTTCTTTCTTTCTTTCTTTCTTTCCAACTCTACATCCTCTTCAGAATTTACTTTTGATGCTATATAAAAAACTGCACAGTCTGAACTCACTTTGGATGCCTGATCTCTCCACTCATTGACATTTCAGTCTCTGAAATGCTGCGATCTTCCTTCTTCTCCATTGTCCAAAGTCAGCCTACTAAGTGTTACTTCCTTTGAGTTGATTTCCAAGAGTTTCTTCTGTTAATCTCCCCTTCCTTTCAGCTCTCAAAATATGGACATATCCTTGATTCATCGCTTATAGATAAAATATAACACAGGACTCATGACTCTGGTTCTTCCTTCTAGTTCCATCCATGAGTTCAACCCTTCAGACCATAAGTGCTTTTTTCATGTCAATATGGCTGGTGTGTATTGCATTTTGCTCCCTATAATAAAAACCGACTTAAACAAAAACATTTACTTAAACAAAATTCCTGACATCTATCCATGGACTGAGAAGACTAGATAATGTGGATTAGTATAAAAGAATCATGAGTTATATGGAGTTTGTTAGCTTTTAGCAAGAAGTCAGTACTCTCTATTGTAAGAAAGTTTGTTATGTTTAATCCACATTTTCATTTGTATATGTTTCATTGTATGTGTTCATTTAAGGTATTTGGCTTCTTTTGCTAATACCTTCATTCACAAAAATCACCTTGCATGTTCACTCTGCTCTCAAGGATTTGGTAAGAAAGATGGCAGTGGGAGGAGACAAAGAAGGTTCTCAGCCTTCCAGGATTTCAGGTGGAAAAGTCTTGAAGAGTCAATTTTAATACAAATAAAAGGGAGATTACAGGGAAAGAAAGTGATAAAGTACAGAACACAATAGCAAATTCCAGCGGATCAGCTGGAGTTGAAACCAGTGGAATCAGAGAAGAGCTCCACAGGCAGACACTCAGAAGGCAGGTCTCCTGGTGTGGTTTGTTTACCCTCGGATTCATTCGCTAGTTCATTTAGTAGGTGTCCCAGCCGGATTCTGTTTCAAATCTAATTATTCTGAGAATATCATCATTTTCACTGAAATAATTTCCTTTATTTATTCAGTGAATAACTAACCGAATTGTAGTCAAAGTGAATGTGCTATAAATTGATTTCAGTAGTAGCCGTTCCTTTCGAGGTAAGCAAAATAAATTGTCTTTCACTAGCTTAATGAGAAACAAAGAAATAATCAGCCAAACAAAAAAACATAAAGTACATTTATTGGAACACTCCAGTAAATATTTACCCAGAAGAAATCAAAGACGCTCCATCTTAACTTTTTTTTTTTAAAAAAAAAAGTCCCCAGAGGTGTTTGTAAACACAAAATTTAAAGTTGACAGAGGAGGTAAGGACAGGGAGGTGATTGGAAAGGCTAACAGTGAGGAGAAAGAAAACCATTTTTGGCCTTGAATGGTTGGATCCAGTCAAAGTATGAAGTTTACCCAGAGAGAACACTGTAAACAGTGCCTGTGCCTACTCGAAACTATCTTAAGTGCATATTGTTGAGGGAAACATTTAATCTTATTATTCAGTTGCTCACTAGTAAATAACCTTCAACACTGATGAAATGAGGTAAAATCATAAAGAAATAAACAAAAACAAAACAAATATAGAAAGCTACGGTTTTATAATTCCATCCTTAGCAAAAGACAGTAATCTTCAGTAAAGCTGCTCATTCACACACAACAACTGAAGTTTCTGGACTTCTCTATATCTATGTCTTTGTGAGGGTTCCTATTGCTGTGAAGAGACACCATGACCACAGCAACTCTTAAAAAAGAAAGCATTTAATGGAGACTTGCTCACATTTTCAGAGGTTTGGTCCATTATCATCATGGCAGAATGAATGGCAGCATGCAGGCAGACATGATGCTCGAGAAGGAGCTGAGAGTTCTACGTCTTCATCAGCAGACAACAGAAGTTGCAAGCACCACCTTCCCAAAGACCAGGTAACTTCCTGGCATTTTGGAGTTGTAGTTCTTAGAAAATAACAACAAAGCCTCATGGAAAATTGTGGCGGTCTGTAGGTTTTGTCCATATAGGCCCCGCCAACATGCGTCTTGGGGCCACTCAGCTGGAAAATTTCCAAGTGGTGGTTCTGACCAAATTCCATCTTGGTCAGTATTTAACATTTTAATAAAAGCTTGTTTGAATTTGGCCAAAATCGTGGAACTGGTTTTCTCCAGCAAATTTCAGGATGATGAAGTGAACTGAGTCACTGGGTGTAGCTTGAGCACAGGAGACCTCAAAACCCACCCCGACAGTGACACACTTCTTCCAACAAGGCCACACTTACTCTAACAAATCCATATCTCTTAATAGTACTGCTCCCTGTGAGCTCGTGGGGGCCAGTTACATTCATATTACCCAAACCTGGATACAGATTTCTCTGAAATTGAGAGTGGAGAGAATTTTAGTCCTCTGACCCTTCTAATATTTCAACCTCAAATAGGGATAGAAAGTCTAACAGATAATATTCTCATTTAATCTTTTAGGTACCAAAAGGCTAAAAGAATCCAGATTGTTCTGATTCAAACTGAAGAAACCACAGAACAACAACATTCTAGTTTCATTTTCCCAGACTTCTTCAGTGGACATTGTCTTAGTTTGAGTTTCTACTGCTGTGATAAAACATCACAACCAAAAGCAAACTAGGGGAGGAAGGAGTTTATTTCCTCTTACAACTCTCAGGCCATGCTCCATCCCTGAGGGGATTCCGGACAGGAACTCAAGTCAGGAAAGAAACAGGGGCCATGACGGATCCCTGTTCACTGGCTTGCTTGCCATGATTTGCTCAATTAGCTTTCTTATACAACTCCAGGCCACCTTCCCTCGGTTGGCACAATTCACAGTGAGCTGGGCCCTCCCATATCAATCATTAATCAAGACAGTGCACCTCAGACTGACTGTCTATTTGAAATCTATTGCTATGAAGAGACACCATGACAATGGCAACTCTTATAAAGGAAACATTTAATTGGGGTGGCTTGCTTACAATTCCAGAGGTTTAGTCCATTATAGGCAGGAAGCAAGGCAGCATGCAGGCAGACATGGTGCTGGAGAAAGAACTGAGAGTTCTTGTAAGTTGTACTTGACTCACAGGCAGCAGGAAGTAATTTGTCTCACTGGGCATGGCTTGACCATATATGAGACCCCAAAGCCTACCTCCACAGTGACACACTTCCTCCAACAAGACCACACCTCCTAACAGTGCCACTTCTGTTGCTGGAGAGCTTCTCTCCAGCTCCCAAGTCCCGCCAGTCTCCAGCTCCCAAGTCCCGCCAGTCCCTGGTTCCCTGACCGAACCCATTCATAAAATGAACACACAGACGCTTACATTATTTAAACTGCTTGGCCATTAGCTCAGGCCTATCATTGTCTAGCTCTTACTCTTATATTTAGCCCATTTCTATTAATCTCTACTTTGCCACATGGCTCGTGGCTTACCGGTATTTTACATCTTCCTTCTCCTCGCTGCGGCTCCAGCCAGTCTCTCCTTTCACCTTCCTGTTTCCTCTCTTCTCTTCTCTGTTAGTCCCGCCTATACTTCCTGTCTGGCTACCGGCCAATCAGTGCTTTATTGATACAGAGTGATATCCACAGCACTTCCCCTTTTTTTTCTTTTTCAAAAAGGAAGGTTTTAACTTTAACATAGTAAAATTACATATAACAAAAGAATTATCGAGCAAGAATTATAGTTACAATATTAAAGAAGATATCCTATCTATCTTATATTTATGAGTTTAAGGTTTTATATCTAACTTATCTTTTATCATAACTGAGGAAATTACAACTATCTAGTCTTCAACCACATCAAAGACCTCAGAAGGATATAATACTACCTGAGAAATGGAGAAGATGTAAGCAACTTTCGGGAGTCTTGCAGGGTAGACAGAGACAGCTGACAGCCTGGACAGTCATTCAAAGTTCTCTTGTAAAGTTGGGGCATCTGTTTTCAGCTCACAGGCCTAGAGTCTCTCAATCATTTTTTTCTGTGTCCTGTAGAATGTCTGGCAGTTTCCTCTGCAAAGCAGGAACCTGAAGGACCATTTTGTCAAGCAAAGTTCAGTGGTTACCTTTCTATGGGTCCTGCATGTCCAGTCGATCAAGCAGTCCAGGCAAGAACAGTTTCTTGCCCAAATGGCTATTTTTGCCAAGGTGAAGATAAACTCCATATGGAGTGTCTTCGATGCCCATCCTCCTCTGAAGTATATCCAGTGTTGCCAGGAGCAGACGTGTCTCACTGTCTAGAATGTCTAAATTTTTAAAACATTTTAAATGCCATATTCTGTAGGTCTTTGAAGTATTTGAAGATTACCTATCTATCTGAAGTATATCTATGTATACCTAGAAGACTTAACTAACATGGCTACAAATATGATTATCATAGATGACTAATTATTAATCTATTTCTTAATTATCTATTACAATTTTAAATGAGTTACATAAACATAATACCTCAAACAAAAGTAGAAATATACACACAGTAAACAAAATCAACTTTAAGTTTGTATCAATAAACTAAAATTTATACCAATGTAAAACATTTTAAACATAAACTAAAATCTATACCAATGTAAAACATTTTAAACAAGTTGTTTTTTAAAAGTAGATTCATTAATCTATCCTTTTATCCTATCATCTCTATATCCTATATATATCACACTTCCTTTGAGGGGCATTTTCTTTCAAACCTTGACATTGACCTACAGGCCAAATATGTGGAGGCATTTTCTCAATTACGATTCTCTATTTCCAGGTATGTCCAGCCTTGTGTCAAGTTGACAAAATACAACCAGCACAGCCTTTTTTACATTAACTCTAGTGACATGTGAGTATGGGAGGTCTTCCCATCTTCTATTGTCTTCTTCAGTTTCTTCATAGATTTAATTAAGGCTTTCACTGTTGAGGGTTTTCACATTCTTTCACATTTATTCCCAGATACTTCATTTTTTGTGTGTATGTGGTTATTGTCAATAGGAGCATTCCATGATCTCATTTCAGGAGGTTGGTTGTTGGTTCATAGAAAGGCTATTGTTTTTTTTTTTCTAAGTTGATTTTATATCCTGCCACTTTGCTAAAAGTGGTGGCCATTTCTCAAAGTTCTCTGATAGAATTTTTTGGAATCTCTTATGTGTAATATCATCTTAAACAGGGATGATCTGGCTTCTTGTTTTCCTACTTGTATCTCTGTAATTTCTTTCTCTTCTCTTCTCTTGTTTTTTTTTTTTAAACTGGTGCTTCCAGCACAGTTAAAGGAGTAGGATGATGGACAGCCCCACCCAATTAATTGTTGAGTTCAGTGGGATTGCTTTAAGTTTTTCTCCGTTTAGGGGACTAGTCTGTGTGTTTGTCATATATAGCTTTTATTATGCCAAAGCATGTTCCCTCTAGTCCTACTCATTCTATGACTTTTCTCATGAAGGCATGCTCAATTTTGTCAAAGGTCTTTTCTGTTTCTATTGAGATGATCACATGATTTTTGTCTTTAAGTTCATTGTATAATTTACTACATTTATTGACTTATATATATTGAATTATCCCTTCATCTCTGGCATAAAACCAACTTCATTGTGGGAAATAATATATATATATAACTAATAAATATAAAAAATAAATAATAATAATATATATATATATACATATTTCATCTAGCCCCATTCCTAGATGAAGAGGTACAGACAATGTCTGCTGAGAGAGAGAATCAGTCTTTCCCTAGGATGTGTCATTTAATTGCTTATTCGATCTCAAACAGTCAGATATAAGCAACATTAAAGAAACATATATATGTCTGAATTTGGTTTGCAAGTATTTGAGTGAGGAATTTTGCATCTGTGTTCCTTGGGAATGGGGATTTTGGTCTGTAGTTTGTTTGTTTTGTTTTGCTTTGTTTGTATGTGTGTGTCTTTACCTGGTTTGAATAGTAGAATAATACTTGCTTCATAGAAGGAATTTGGAAGTGTTCCTTCTGTTTTTACTGTTTTGAACAAATTAAGAAGTATCATTTGTAAATCTGCGTTGACTAGGACATCTTGTGAGAATGTGGTCTATACAGTATAGAGAAGTTGCATCCATGAAACCTTAACAGTATGGTTGCCTCAACAAGACTTGAAAAAATGAGAACACTACTTTACACACCAGCTTCAATGGGGGAAATCTCACATGCCCTACCCACAGCTGAAGAGCTACAGACAAGAACGTCTGCTGAGAGGGAGAATCAGTCTCCCCCAGGGATGTGTCACTAATTGGTTATTCAATCCCAAATGGTCAGATATAAACACATACATAGGAGCAACATTAAAGAGACTCAGCTGGTATTTATTCATATAGTTATATGTATGTGATATATATATGTAAAATTAAATAAGAAATTATGAATATGAGAGGGCATGGGGTATACACAAACAAGTTGGAGGGATGAGAAGTAGGTGGGTATTTACGTAAACACAGTACTCACATATGAAATCCTCAAAAAATAAAATTGAAAAAGAAGTTCTTAAATGAAATTAAAAACAAACAGATAGCTAGATGGAAAAAAAAGCTCAGTGGTTAAGAGTATTGGCTCTTCTGGAGGTCTTGGGTGAGCTTTTCTAGCCTCTGCATGCATAAGATGCACAAGTTGTATAAAGACTTACATGTAGGCAAAGCACTTATACACATATAATAAAAATAAATAGGTAGAGTGCTAATAATTATTTCTGTTCATATTTTTAAGAATGTATTAACATACTAGCCCTGATATGTTTATGTAATTTTAAACTCAATGAACATGGCAATCATATGCAGCGGAAATTTGTAGGAAGGACCATGAATTTGAATTAAATATAATGAGATTGTCAACTAGAATTATGTTTATAATAGAATATAACCTGTCATATAGCACAACACATTTTCAAAGTATGAGGACATTGTCCAGTTATTTTAAAAGAGAAAAATAAAGTATTTTCTTTCTTCCAAAATTTGTCTAGAAAGATCAAAGTTGAGAGTTTTTAACAAGTGCACTTTTTTGTTAAGGCAGTTTTGTTTATCTTACTGGATTGGAAAGAAATTATGCTACATATAAACAATTTTTTTATTCAGTATTTCTTTTAAGAGTGTTAAGAGCAGCCTGTAGAATATTTTGCGATTTCTGATTAATAAACCAGATGCCTAACTTTCTGTTATATCTGCCTAAAGGAAGTGCATCCTTCTGAGCATAAATTTTTAATAAAACCCATAAAGAAAATGTAGCAGAAGAAGTAAAGAATAACCCTCAGTGTGGAATGTGCTTCCTTCTGTTTGAAATTACAACATAAAGAAAGCATTTAAAATCACGTTTGGTCTCCTCACACTGCTGAACTCCCGTCTGACGTTTATTTCTCTTCCTATATTGAAGTGAAGCTGGGGACATCAGAATGGATCTGCTTGGTGTCCTAGCAACGGTGCCTGTTATCCTCCTCATTCTCTCTTCTGCCCCCTTACAATAGAGCAAGTGTTCAGTCTGGTTTCACTACCACCTACTTTCCAAATCACCTTACGAAGCTAATTCTTTATACATTCTTGCATCTGGATATTTCCCTCGAACCATGAGAAATCCTTGAATCACTCCAGTCTCGACAATTGGCCCCTTTGCTTCTCCACATTCCGCTCTCTTTCATATCTGCATATCCCACTAGTTTCCCCCTCAGTCTCCTCCAGTTCCTTTCCCACTGCCATCTTCAAATATCCTATCCCTCACTAAGGTCAGTTCTGCCACCGGTGGTTCTAAGTGCAACGAATATTTCCAACTTTTACCTTGCTGAGCTTTTGGAAGCAATGGTTCTGACCATTCTTCTACAGAGCCAGGCTTTTCACCAGCCTACCGTCATGGTAGTTTATTTCATTAGTTTATCAGATAAGCATGATAGTTTATTTCAGTTGTTCTGCCCATTTCTGGCTTCCCTCCCTAGATCCACCTTTGAATGCTGAGTTGTTTGAAGTCTCACATTCCCTTCGCTCTAAGCTGACCCTGCTTCCCAGTGAGATCTCACACTGCCTGTTCATCAGGACTGCATTCACGCTATCAGCTTTCCTCATCTCTAGCTCAGATTTGCCTGTTTGGCTGCCCACACAGATAATTTTGAGCTGTCACTAATTGAAACCACCCAAGTCTAACACTCTCTGGTGTGCCTCCTGAGAAAAAAGGAGCCTTTAAAATGGGAGCTGATTTGTCAATTGTAGGTGGTCAGTGTCAGGGCTCATTCAACACAGGACCCCCGGAGGGTGGTAGCCTGTCATGCTGAGTAGACGAAACTGCGCTACATTAGAAAAAACCCTCAGAAGTAAGATTGTTTAGATTCCATTGACTCCCAAGGCTGGTCTTTGAAGCTCTAATTCCCCTCTCCCCCAAACATACAACTTAGTACTTTCGCTTTCTCTACCTTTATCTGCAGAAGGGGTCATGAGGAAACTTTTCCCCTCATCCTGTCTACTAACAGATTGCAAGGACTTCATGACAGAAGGGTCCCACCAGAGAAAGAGCTGCTCCCTGGAGTAGCCAAAAGGAACCTGGCAGCAGGCGCCTGGGGCTTCTCCTTCAGTGTATTCATTTGCTCAAATGCTTCCATCTAGTCTTAGTTCCTCTTGTTCATTCCGCTGTTAGTTCTGTGTGGAACATGCATTTAAAAAACATACTTTCCCAGCATCCTCAGGTTATCATTTCTGAAGTCTTCCATGCCATATGAGTTTCAATAAATAAATGTAAATGGTTTTTACTGTTTGTCTAGCCAGGAGCTCTAGGAGTGTTGAGGCAAATTTCCTCCTTTTATACCTCTTTGCTGTCAGATGTTGGCCCTTGCTATTCTCTTGTTGGACATAGACAATTTTACAGTCGCTAATGTCAATGTCACATTGAAGTCACAATGAAGTGAGGCAAAGTAAGATCATTCCATGCCATTTTGTATACACAGACATGTACCAGGCTTTCTCTTCTGGGGCCACCAACCAGTTCCCAAATTATGACATGGAGACTTCTCACTAGTTATGAATGCTCAGTCTAGCTTAGACTTGTTTCTGGCTAGCTCTTTAACTTAACTTAACCGGTTTCTCTTTATCTACCTTTTGCCTTGGGGAGTTTTACTTTTCTTACTTTCTGTATATTTTACTTTCACTGCTTCTCATGTCTTGCTGGATGGCAGCTGCCTGACGTCTTACCCCATATGTGTCCCCTCTTTTTCCTCCTTCTCTTCTCTTCATCTCTCCTCCTATCTATTCTCTCTGCCTGTTATCCCTGCCTATCCTTTCTCTGCCTAGCTATTGGCCATTCAGCTCTTTGTTAGACCAATCAGGTGCCTAAGGCAGGCCAGGTGAAACAAATGCAACACATCTTTACATCATTAGATAAATGCAGCAAAAAGAAATGTGACACACCTTCACATAGTTAAAGTAATATTCCACAGCATAAACAAGTGTAACATATCTTTACTTAGTTAAATATTCCACAACACAGACATAAACAAGGTCTCTGAGTGACTCACAAAAATACACATAGTTCCTCCTACACACAGACAACAGACTATTACTTATTAATTCCTACTTGTGCCTTATTCTAATTTGCTCTCTCTGGAGATAAAATTTACTGACATTGGACTGTTGTTTGACTTTCTTTTGGGACCTCCAGCTCACAAATAATGACATAGAGACTTCTTATTAATTATGAAAGCTTGGCCTTTAGCTTAGGCTTTCCCCAACTATCTCTTATAAGTTAAATTAACCTGGTTCTATTAATCTATGTTTTGCCACTTGACTTTTTCACCTCTCCTCCATTCTGTATGTCTGACTTGGTCTGTGTCTTGCTGGTGTCTCCCTGTGCCTAGATTCATCTCCTCTTTCTCTCTCTCCATGGAAATCATGCTTATCATCTCCTGCCTAGCTGTTGGCCATTCAGTTCTTTATTAAACCAACCAGACGGTACCTTGGCAAAGACACATCTTCACAGTATACAAAAAGATTATTCTACAACATTGAACCTGATGACTGAAACCTTTAATTCCAGGACTTGGGAGGCTAAGACAGGAAGAAAATGAGTTTGAGGCTAGCTCAGGCCACATAGATAGTTTCAATATAGTCTAGTCTACCAAGTAAGATTCTATTTTTAAAATTATAAAATCAACCAAACAACAACAACAAAAAAACTTTGATATGCACTGCCACGGTTACATAGCCCCCACTTTCTACTCGTATTTAATCTAGAATGAAACCTTCCTTAAGTGACATAAGCAAAACTGATTCCTGTTGCTGTTTCATTGGCTCCTCTTGAGATGTTCCTTGATTTCTTTCTCAGAACATGTGCCATTTGTATATAGGAGAGCTCCTGACTTTTTGTGAATTAATTTTGTATCCACTTACTTTGTTGAAAGTATTTATTGGCTGTACGAGTTCCCTGGTAGAATCTTTGGGGTTGCTTATGTATACTATCATATATTCTACAAACAACAATACTTTGACTTCTTCCTTTCCAATTTGTGTCCCCCTGATCTCCTTCAGTTGTCTTACTGCTCTAGTTAAAATTCCAAGTACTGTATTGAATAGATATGGAGAGAGTAGACAATTTCGTTTGTTCCTGATTTTAGTGGAATTGCTTTGAGTTTCTCTCCATTTAATTTGATGTTGACTATAGGATTACTGTAAATTGCCTTTATTATGTTGAGGTGTGTCCCTTGTATCACTGATCTCTCCAGGACTTTTCTCATGAAGGGTGTTGAATTTTTTCAAAGGTCTTTTCTGCATCTAAGGAGATGATCGTGTGGTTTTTGTCTTTCAGCTTGTTTATATGGTGGATTATATTTACTTATTTTTTATATATCGAACCATCCATGAATCTCTAGGATAAAGCCTACTTGATCATGGTGGATGATCTTTTAGATGTGTTCTTGGATTCAGTTTGCAAGTATTTTATTGAGTAGTTTTGCATCTATGTTCATAAGGGAAAAGTGATCTGTAAATCTCTTTCTTTGTTGAGTCTTTGGGTATCCAGTAACTCTGTATGTATTTTTAAACCATTTACGGTGTTCTAGACTTTGAGGATAGTATTGCTAAGTTTTGTAGTAAGCTTTGTGATTTAAATTCTGTTTCAATAAAACTACACAGCTGCCTAAAACAAAGAAATGGATGAACTTAAAAAATACTCAAACTTATAGTGCTGTTATAAGTTTCCATCACTAAGACAAAATAACTGGAGTAATCAACTCTATTGAACATTCTCTTCAATAGAGATTAAAATGAACAATCATCTACATCACATTCCACTTTAAAGTCATAGAATTTTGGTGACTCTTTGTGATAAAGTTAGATGGGGTAGGCTGAATGGTAGAAAATCCATGAATAAGATATGTATATGTGTATATATGTAATAATTTTGAGTTCAAGTGAAGTTACTTTGGTTATCTGGATCTGAGTGAATAGTCCTAGAGCATTCTGTATTTTAGTAAATGTGCATTAGCCAATACAGACAGCAAAAACCATATGTCAGGCAGGGGTTATACTTTGCCCATGAAGAAATCTTTGCCTGTAGAAATTAGCATTAGAGAAAATTCTGACTAGTTCAGTCTTCCATGGTGCTTTATAACCAGAGGGATGGTTTCTTCTCTTCTCAGGCACACTGGTCAGAAATCCCAGTGAAAGTTCAGTCTTAGTAACAACAGAATAAGAGACACTGAAGCAGCAAGAAGAGCCAATCCCCAAAGGGCCCAGGTGAAGAGCCCAGCATGAACTAGAAGGGTGCTTTGCATGATGGTCATCTGAGCTAAACTGTGCTATGCATGTAGTGTTGTAAGCTCTGCACCTGACAAGAACCGTAGAATCCAGTCTTTCTATCTACTTATATTACACATTTCTCTCTATAATAAAATTATATTTCTTATGACTTGTAGTGATAAATGCTTTAAATGCTTAGATGAATGCATTTGAAGTGTTAATTTACTGTTCATGAGATTTACCATATATTCAAAGGCCGACAGGTATCCCCTTGAATAGAGATTAAAATTAACTTCTATAAATCATAAAGCATATCCTGAATCTTTTAAAGACAGCTTAGCACAGAGGAAATTAAACATGGATAAATGTCCTAGTGGCTAAATTCATTATATGCAGCAGTTGTCACCAGGAATGACTACTTAGATTTCCACCCAGCAGAAAAATCAGAGAATGGTTCCATGCCTTTTTACAGCATATATCAAGTCAAGATCATTGCCTAATTGGTGTTTGACCATCTAAGATCAATTACGTAGAACCTGGCCATACATGCTGCATTGTTGTCTAAGTTACCTGTGATCAAATTGTGAACTCACCAGTGTTTTATAGAGGTCTTTGAAAACAACCGGGAAGTTTTCAAAGCACTTTCTTCCTATCCTCATTCATTCACCAAACAAACCAAATGCAGGTATCCCGTACTTCCTGCCTTTCCCTTTCAGTGTCTTTGGACAGCCAGAGTTGAACAGCTTCTCTCAAGGTCTTTTCAGGGAATGCATATTTTGAGAGATTCCAAGAGATGAAGAATCATCCCAGGATTATTTCAAGTGATGATGTCACCTGTGGCACAGAGACTGACTTGAAGTCATCACATAGATTTGACATAATGCTTCTGGACAGAGTTAGACAAAATACTTTTTACTTTAAAAAACGAAGGACTTCAAAGACGTTTCATTTTGCACTGATTCCATTGCACAGAATTTTGAGAGAAAACTCTGAACAAGAATAAAAAAAAAAAAAGAAAATCTATGTCATTGTGTTTAGTAACAAGAAAACAGTTCTTCCAGAAGTCACAGTAAATTGGTTGTCAGTGCCGGCTTACCTCCTAAAAATGATGTTTGCATGGCTTCAAATAAATAGATACAACCACAGAAAATCAGAGTCGGAACATACCAGAGAGACTGTGAAGTTCTGTGACATTTTTTTCATTAGAAAAGCTCTTATCACTTTGACCCTCTAGCAGGCGTCTTGGTTTGGTCGATGAAAGCGCAACACGGGCAGCTTCATTCTTAAGTCAAGCTGATGAGACTTGAGAGAAGTCTTTCCAGTTCCCAGAGGGACTTGGGCTTGCTTTTCTTCTTCAAAAGAAAGAAAATCACTGTTGCCATTAAGATTCTGTTTTTTTTCCCCTCATCCTCACACAGCAGTTTTGATTGCAGACTCTGAGTTTTTGCTGTGGAATGAATCTCTTGAGCTGGTGACCTAGAAAAGGTAACTAGTTTCTGATAGTTAACATTTACTTAATTTTATTCAGAAAAGCAGACTTAGAAAGAATCCAAAGACTATAGATTTACCTGCAACAAGATTATCATTTTTGGTCAAAATTTTTATATATTTGAAATGAAAACTCTGTTAGAAATATAAGTTTTCAAAAAATGAGGTATATGTATACTTCATTATCTCTCCTTTTTTTTCAGGTGTTTTTTTGAGATAGGATCCTGCAAACATAGCCCAGGCTACCCTCATACTCAGTACAACCCTCCTGTCTCTTAAGACTTCCAAGGATGGAAATTTATATTTAATTGTGATTGATTAATGATTATCCTTTATTTGCACTCCTAGTACTTTAGCTCTTATTAGATATAAAATTAGGGATCAAACTATTATAGTAACCAGTAAGTCATCTTTAAATGTTAAAACAAAGTACTTGAAACAGGAAACTCATAAAGGAAAACATCCCCCCCTCCCCCGCAATACACACACAATTTAGGAGATTGAAAAGCATGTACCATTCATTCTCCTGGCAGAGGTGGTGGCTTTTCCATGGGTGGTATGTTAATGATGGTGTTC
>CABHPH010128773.1:0-10876 GCA_902168325.1 Peromyscus nudipes | reverse complement strand
GAATAAAAACAAATAGGTGGTGAATAGCAACAAGCAAAATGACACTGTGCAAGGCTGTGGAATGTATATTTTCCAGAGGCCCAGTAGTGTCTTTAGAGAGTCGAGCATATAGAAGGATATCCCTGGACAACAAAACTATTACATAGCTCGCTTCTAATTTGAAGGAAAATGTATTGCTATTCCACTTGTTGACAAATCCACATGTGCACAAAATAAAACCACATGGCTAGGAGATTGTCATAAATCTTAATTACACCTAAATTCCATATTGTAACATTTATGAAACAGTTGCCTGTTACTTATTATATTCTGGGACTGCATTTGACAAATGTTTGTTGAGATAAGCTTCATTTGCACATTTCTTTTTAAATTTACTCACATAATTATTATTTTTCTCATGTGTTGTCTTCTAATATAATATGTACCTAAATAATTACTCTTAGATTGTCCTTTTTTATTTCACTGTGTATGTTTTATACTCAATATATATTATTGACATTGCATTTCTTACATGTTTGTTTCATAGTCCTTTGGCTTGTTTTTCTTCCTGTATCGTAGAAAACTACTGATGATTTTGAAAAGTTTGGTCTAAGAAACAATTTTACAGGAAAAACCTGGAGGGACAGACGTGTTCGCTCATGAATATTTCTGATTCCTAGTTCGGACTTACTGACTTGAAATGTTCTATGATTTCTAGCATGATTTCTCTTCTGCTGAGTGGGTCTTAAGTCCAGTTAGGGAGGTGCTGGTTACCACAACACAAGTGACACCATTTTACATTTAGTGCTATCTTGCCTTGCTGGTCACTGTTCTCGTTCATTGATGTCATAGCTGGGTAGACTTTGGAGGCTTGTGTAGTAATTACCATTGCTATGAAAGCTAGACTGCAGAATTTCAACAATTAGAGTCAACTGGAATCGCCCAAGTCCTGTGTTCTAAATGTGCAGTGTATTTAGCAGTAGGGATTTATTTTCCACCTCTGAAACACAACCAAAGGCAATAACAATAATCTATATTGTTTTAATTGGTTACCCAATATGGAGTGCTCAGCCCTGAAATATGCACATACAATGAACTCATCAGGTTGTAGTTATGGATTAGTGCATATGTATGAGTGTTGTTATATTTATGTACCAATAGGAATAAAAGAAAAAATAAATTATCTATTTTGAGAATGGAGGTTTTGAGATAATCTGGAGGAAGGAGAGGGAGGGTTCATATGTATTTGTAACTAATTGCCTATAATGTTGAGTAGCGCTTCATGGGTAAGAATACATAGGGCAGGGTAGTATTTCCAATTTGTGCTCTACATCTTTCCAGAAAGCACTTGTAGAAATGAGACCATCAAATCAATATTACTGCTGGTTTGATATCTTTTCTGAGGCTGTCTTTTGACAAAGGATAAGTCATATTTTACAGTGCTTGAGTCACAATGATCAGCTTCTTTGAAGCAAGGGCTTGAAGATTGAAAATGACACACTTTCTCTGTGTGCCTTCTTGAATTTTTTGTGCTTCACTCTGCCCCCTCCCCATGTTGGAGTCATCACTCTGTGATCCCTGTGTAAATGAGTGGTTTCATGTCTTCCTTCTCATCCACTCCATCTCTCCAAAGGAGACAACACTAAGTACTAATGTTTATGTTTAGAAATTGAAACAGAAAAGCAGAAGTTCTCTGTATTACTTATAGTCACCATTAAATATTTAACAACACACAAACTTTTTTCTCTCAAATTGACATTTAAAAAAATAAGATTATTTATTTTTGCTTGAATGAATTCTGTTGAAACTATGCACCATATCTGAATAAATTAAATGCTGAAAGACTGAATAATGATAGAAAGTAAGGATAGAACTTTGTTTCATAATTTATGTAAGTTTTACATATAAATCCAGGATGAGGAAGATATTCTAAATGAATCAGAATAAACTTCTATTAAAAGCTCGCTTAGCATGTGGATGTAGCAATTGATAAGAAGAAGCTGAATGGAAGTTGTACCCCTTTCACTAGCATCGTTAAAGCCTGGAGGTGCAGTAGTCAAGGCTAGTCTGTGAAATGACCAGCTTTAGTTTTCTGGTCAGTTATTCCCAAAATCTTCCCTTCAGCATAGCCTGGGGCGTTCTAAGGGAAGAGAGAGTGGTCTAAACTCAAAGACTGCAGTGCAAATGGCAGATGAGCCCACCTTTTATGTTGGCTTTTTGGAAGGTCACATTCAATGATCTTAAAGCTTAAATCTCATTTGCCAAAGTATGTATGTGGTTACCCTAATACTACCATTGGGGAATCCTAAAAGCTTATTTACTATTTGTGTGTGTATGTGTGTGTGTGTGTGTGTGTGAGAGAGAGAGAGAGAGAGAGAGAGAGAGAGGAGAGAGAGAGAGAGAGAAAGAGAGAGAGAGGCTGAGTGCTCAAATGGAAGCCAAATGAAAAAAATAGCATGAGTCAGTTCACAACTTCTATAAACTTCTCCAAAATTGACCACATATTAGGACAAAAAGTCTCAACAAATAAAAGAAAAGAAATAATACCCCTAGATCTATCTGGCCTTCATGGATTAAAGCTGGATATCAACAATAGAAACATAATCCACCATATTAGTGTATTTTGAATCTACAAGTTACTGGGTTTCCCTTTCAAATTTTCTCAGTTTTTTAAAGACATTTTCGCTGTATAGTTATGGTGGCTTAAAATGGAACAGTCTTCCTGCATCAACCTCTGGAGGGCTGACATTGGAAGCATGTGACCCCATACCTAGGTTGACTGTTCCATTCTCATACATGCACACAAATATTTTGATAATATTCTGCCTTCCTTATCGAGTCAACTTCCTTACCATCCTTTTACTCTTCTCTGACATTTCACTTCTCCTTTCATGTCTCCACTTTCCCCCCTAGATTCTATATGAGAAGACAAATGTAATACTTGTCTTTGACTCTGGTTTATCTTACTGGACCTTATAATGATCTCTATTCTCATTCATCTTCCTGTAAACAACATGATTCTTTTTTTATGGATGAGGAGTGCACCCTTAAAATATACCATATTTATTTTCATATATTTATCAATTATTTAACATCTAGGGTCATTCTTTAATTTGCTTATTATAAGTGGTAGACAAATATCTCTCTTTATGCACACTTTAAAATTATCCTTGCATCTAGGACACACAAAGAAGATTTTTATGTTGGGTACTTTTGATTTTTTGAGGAACTTCTATACTGATTTCTACAATGACTGGGCCAATTCATATTCCTACCAACAGCATAGTGGTGAAACTCAATCAGTAAGAAGATGAATTAATTCAGGCTTCAGAACAGAGAACAACTTTGCAAAGCTGTTTAGTTCAGTGGGAAGAAGAGAGATGAAATTGGAGATGTAAATTATTAGTTGTTTGCTGCAACAGTGAAAGAATGGATTATGTTCAGAATGGGTATATATAGCAGCAAAATAATGGCTCTCATCATCCACTTGCTTTGACTCTTAAGGAGTTCCACAGGCATTGAGTTCCTTACAATCAGTATTAGCACTCAGAACTTCTCTAGTTAAATTAAACTGACACCAAAGCAAGTAGTTGATGGAGTATATGCAGTGTGTACAACCTGAGTGTTCTATGTTGCTTATATCTACTCATTTGCATAATGATCTGCCTTTTGAAAAAAACAACACAAGCTAGAGTTATCTGGGAAGAAGGACTTTAATGTCTCCATCAGATTAATGATTGATGTAGGAGGACCCAGCTCACTAGGTGCCACCTCTGGTTAGGTGGTCCTATGTTGTATAAGAAAGCAGGTTGAGCAAGCCATGAAGAGTAATCCAGTATGTATCACTCCATGACGGCTTCTCCATCAGTTCCTGACTCCAGGTTTTGGCCTTGAATTTTTGCTCCGATTTCTCTCAGTGCTGGAGTATGACCTGGAGTATTGCCAGATGAGATAAACCTATCCCTCCTCAAGCTGCTTTTGGCCATGGTATTTTATCATAACAATAGAAACTCTAACTAAGCCACTACATTACCTGAATACTGAGTAATTTGGAACGATGCTGTATTAATAAGTCTAGGTACTCATAGTAGTCATGACTGCATTCTGTCACCACTATAGTGATCAAAACCTTATCTCCCTGCTTTCTGATAGGTGGCATGAGTGTGAACAGGTACACCACTGTATTAGTTTACTTTTTTATTGATGTGATAAATTACCATGACCAAGGCAACTTGTAGAAGGAAGTGTTTATTTACTTACACAGATAAGAGGCTGTCATGGTGGGAAAGCATGGCAGCAAGTAGCAGACATGATGGCTATAACAGGAAGCTGAGAGCAAGTTGAAAACAGTGCTAGGATTTTTCAACCTCTAAAGTACCCCTCCCCAAAGATCTACTTTTTACAGAGTGGAGGCCATACCTACTAAATCTCCCCAAACAGTACCACCACCTGGGGACCAAGTATTCACACACCTGAGCTTTGGGGGACTTTATCATTCAAACCATCACAATCATTCCTTGTCCTTTTGTGCTTTTCTCTTTAGCAAAGTCTCCCAGGGCCAGAGGCTGTAGAGGTGGAATCAAATCTGCAAATAAATCATTGGAAAAAAATCTCAATATTGGACTTTTGCCATCTCTCATCATGTGCCGATCATCAGATCAGTACATGAACTAGGATCTTCTAAAGTGCCCAGCCCCATAACAGAGGTATGATCAAAGTCTGGTCCACAGAGAGCTTTTGTTCTCCAGAGGGATGCCTAGTGATGTTTACAGACTTAAATGTCTGGGGTTGATGAAAGGGAATTGTAACTCCAAGGCCAGCACTTCTTGTCACTTGTTCTCTGCAGATGAAAAGCAGAACAAGGCACAGAGGCTCAGGGATTGGTAAGGACGAAGATTTGATGGTGGAGGGGAAGCAAAAAAAATGTAGTTAATCCATTTCTGAAAATAAAAATTCTATTTATCTCATTCCTTGCTGGACCCCTACAACTCAGATTTATTCCATTTAATCACCTTGGGTCCAAATCTATGAAACCAATGCCATTTCTTCTTTTGATAAGATACCACATGTATGTTGTATCTGCGTTTTAGCAAGTATCTGGAATGTTTCATTTTCTGAATATCTATCATTAATTCTTAGTGTATCTTGCATTTTCTTATGAGCTCACTTTCCACATATGTCATGATATTAGTTTGTGTGCTTGTCAAATTTAGTTCTCTGCTATTCCAGACAACATCTAAAACTCTTCCCAATTGAAGCCTATACTGAACGTCAACACACCGTTTACTTTGGTTTTAGTATTATTCAGTAACAATGAATTCTTGTCATGTAGTAGAGCTCATATAAAATGTTGTGAGTTTAGCAGCTAATGAATTATTCCAGCATCAAATGCTTCTAGGGCCATGACTTATAGCCACTTTCTCCAAATATGACTTATATATGCTCACCTATCTCTCCCAAATGCTTTCTCTCTCCCCATCTCACATCCAAGGAAGGAAATTAGTCTAGTTGTACAAGTTCAGAGATACTACTCAAATATGACTGCTACTGGTTCTTCCTAGTATTTGAAATCACTGTTATTTGCTTCAAAATGAGAAGTTCAGGTTTAGCATTTCCCAATGCCACTCCTTTTCCATACAAGGTTTCTTTGTATGGTGCCTGTCCTGGATCTCGCTCTGTAGACCAGGCTGGCTTTGAACTCACAGAGAGCCACCTGGCTCTGCCTCCCAAGTGCTGGGATTAAAGGCGTGCGCCACCACTGCTTGGTTGCAGAGTTACCTCTTAAACTTTAGTGGCTTTTCTCCTCTCATGCTGTGCTGGGTTAAGTGAAAAGACTCAAGCTACATTGTTTACTTTTATTCAAGTGTACTACCACAGCCTTATATTTTTAATATTTAAAACGTGAAGTTCTTAATCTGAGTACAGTGTTTAAGGGATGCCTTTCTGACTTAAAGACAAAACCAGAGGCTTCAATTTACCATCTAATGAGGGCTCAAAGATGAAGAATAGAGCAGCCTTTATCATATGTATATACATCTACATTCCTGATCTGTTTTTTCTTAAGATGCCTTACTTGACATCCAGATAGGAAGAGAGTCATGGTTGTTTGGGAAATGATCAGGACATCTTCAAAATTTTCTACTTAGGGGACTGGAGAGCACTTACTGCTCTTACTTAGGTCCCAGGTTAGGTTCTCATACTCACATGGCAGCTCATAATCATCTGTAATTCCAGTTCCAGTGTCCTCTTCCGGCATCCATAGGCCTTTACATGCAAGTAGCACACATAAAATTTGCTCAGTCATACACACATACATTTAAAAATTTTAAAGAGAAAAATTGAAAATATATTTCACATACTTTAAAGTGTTTAATGAGATGCTAGTAATCTAATGCTAAATTAAGTCTCCATCCATGTGAGACTTACCACCTGAGGACAGAGTTCTTGTCTTTCCATTGCTTGCACACAGAAGTACACTTTTCAAGAGACGATGACAGAACTGTCATAAAAACAAACTGAACAAACCCCCCCCCTCAAATCTGAACAAACTTTCTCTGATGTTTACAGTTCTCACGGTGGTAACGAACTTATGCTACCTTAAAATGTATTAATCTTGCTTTAGAGATGGAGAAGCTAATGCTCTGAGAAACTGAAGAGGTTACATTTCTACGGCATTGAAGTTTCAGGCTGGAGATGAAAACGGTTTTGCTGCCAACCTTAAAGACATCTGTTGGCAGAGTATCACAGCAGCATCGCTAGCCTAAGGACACGGGGGAATCCTCGTATTCGTCCTCCTGAGCCAGCATCATCGCATGTGACTTCACATCCGTTCTGGATCTGACAGCAGTTCGGATGCTCTTCATCATGAGACACGCTGGTCTAGGACTGTCGTGCAAGCAGCGCCAACCGAAAGCCTCGTCCTGAGTAATGTGTCCCCGTTGTCATGTTTATTTACGGAAAAAGTCCTTGGAGCAAGATGAAAGAAGGAAGAGGAAAGGCAAGAAATCAAGAACTTCCAAGGAGACAAGCCAGGGCCATATGAAAAGAAATTACATTTTAGCTTTGTATTAAGAAAATTTACGTTATATTGTGATAATTATATTATAAATATCAGTGAGCATCTCCTTTGTCAGGTTATTGTTTGGCATGTGTGGTGTCAAAAAGGCTTAGTTTCCAGACTGGGCAATTTCTTATGATTTGTTTAAAAATTTATCTCTGTAAGTATTTTAGTATGGAAGGCTGATTTCTGACTGATCTAGAATAAAACTAGCTCCAGTGTGGCAATTCTTCAGAAAATTAAAAGAACTACTGTATGATCCAAATAAGTGTTTACCTGAAAGATGCCCAGTGAAGGAATCTGAGGGAGACCTTTGTAATAGCTCCAATGAAGCTCAATTCACAGTCGCTAACTAGCAAAGTTATGGAACCTACCTAGAGGTTTATCAGGAGAGGGGATAAAGAGAAAATGTGGAACACATACACACATATACACACCGAAATGAACAAATAAACACATATACACAGATAAAAACACAGACACACCCAGAGACACACACATACACATACACAGATATACACACTGACACACAAACATACACATACACAGACATACATACATGCATACACACATTTTTTCAGTCTTAAAGAAGAACAAAGTTACATTATTTTCAGGAAAAAGGGCATAATTGCAGATAATCATATTAAGCAAATTAAGATAATCTCATAAAGACAAATACTGTATGTATGTTTTATTTGTGGATTACAAATTTTATATAGACATATAAGCTCATATACAAACATATGACATGGAAGTAGAAATTAAACTGTCTAGGGCAATAAAAAGATCTAACAAAGAGAAGGAAGTTAGTGAGGTATTTGGATACCATGCTCAAAGCACATATTTTTACAATATAATTATAATATTTAAAATAATAAATCCACTTTTAAAAGCTAGCCCAGGGGCTGGAGAGATGGCTTATTGACTAAGAGCACTTGCTGCTCTTGTAGAAGAACCATGTTTGGTTCCCAGCACCCAAATTGGGTGGCTCACATCTGCCTGTATGTACTATGCTATAGGATCTGATGCTCCCTCCTGGCTTTCACAGGCACTGAATGCATAGAGCGCACATACAGACAAGCAGACACAGACACATACACACACATTATAAAAATAGAGAAGCAGTCTAGATCACGCCTTCAGTTGTGCAGACTTAATCATTATTGGATACAGCAACATTAACAGCTCATGTAGCTAAAAGGAGTGAATAAAGTTCCAAGTACTGTCCTTTATTGTAGTCAAAAGGATTGCTAATTTTAACCAGTTAATCTGGTCTTTATTTGGGCAATTCTAATGAAATAAGAAAGAAAGGAAGATGTAGTGGGTAGCCATTCCAGCTTTGATCTGGAAGTTCCAAACCCCACTGAGGCTTCAGTAACTGTCATGCCTACAAGGCGGGGCCGAGGGAGGACCCTGAAGACCTGAGATCGGGATGCGCCAGCTCTCTTGGTTCCTGGACCCTGGACGCTGGAGGTAGACTGAGCAGAGTTCTCCAGAGAACACCACCAGACTGCGCCACACCTTTCCCAGACCCTGTTACCTATCCCTTCACTTGTAAGTTACCCCACAAAATAAACCTCCCTTTTAACTATGTGGAGTGGCCTTAATAATTTCACCAATGGGAAGATTAGAGGATCTGAAGATTCTTGTTTCTATATTGACTATATTATTCTTGAATACCCTACAAAGATTGAGGAAGTTTATTAAAATTGAAATAATGATATAGGACAATTAAATTTATTGATTCAAGATCATGGGAAACAGAGCCTGAAATTAAAACACACACACACACACACACACACACACACACATACCAGGGAAGAAGATCAGGTAAAGATATGTAGATTATAATTTCTTAGATAATAACTGGAGTTAGGTGTGCAATCCTGTGCTTTTTGGAACCCAACAAAGAAATGATAAAAAGATAATGAAGCATATCATCTCTTTAGTTATCAGCTTGACAACCATATTTAATCTTAATATTTGGACTTTTAGCACATACACTCGAAGTTGTTTCAAAAATAGAATGAACATCTTCAGAGACTTGCTTATCTGGAGTTAGTTTGTGTAATGTAGTTATAGATTATGATACAACATTATAAATGGAAAATTCATATTTATTTGATAATCTTGAATAGCAATACAAGATTTCAGAAATGCCAAGGGTATACCACTGTGATAAAAGGTAAATATGCAGTTCCATTTTGCTTTTACTTGTCCACAGACAGACCCCAGGGGAGAGAAAGTCATTCATGCAACTCTGAGGATATTTCACAGTGTCACATTGTCAGTGTTTGGATGAGGGCTGATGCCTTGTAATTATGAATCCTAGAAAGCATGTTGGCCAGCAGAATGAGGGTTTTCTTTTCTTTTCTTTTTTTTTTTTGAGACAGGGGTCTTCTGTGTAGTTTTGGTGCCTGTCCTGGATCTTGCTCTATAGACCAGGCTAGCCTTGAACTCACAAAGATCCGCCTGGCTCTGCCTCCCAAGTGCTGGGATTCAAGGTGTGCGCCACCACCGCCCGGCAGAATGTGGGTTTGCAATAAGCTCATCAATTGCCTTGACTGCAGAAAAATTAGGTTTATATAATTATACCACATGAAAATAGCCACCTTTGAATGAGGGATGAACATCTGGTATAGTCACATTATCAGAGGTTCAAAATTGGTAAAAAAAAATAAAAAAATAAAAAAATGGAAATCACATCCCCTGAGTATTTCCAAGTGAAGCTGTGCTTGCAGAAATTGATATGGTATAGCCATCATGTGATAAAATAATAGAAGGGATCTTTATTTATTTGTTTGGTTTGCTTCCAACAACGCTTCCTTTTCAATGCCTGTGAACTTCATTATTATTGGAAGCATAAAACTCAACTGAAAGGCATTTAGAGAGTAGTTTTTTCTCTTTCTTATTATTATTAAGAAATTTTCTATTAATTTTACATACCAACCACAGATTCCCCTCTCCTCCCTCCTCCTGCCCCCCAGCATTTCCCCCAACCCACGCTCCCCCATTTCCACCTCCTCCAAGACAACGTCTCCCTTGGGGAGTCAGCAGAGCCTGGTACATTAAGTTAAGGCAGGTCATGGTCCTAGAGAGTAGTTAGAGAGTAGTTTTAAGGCTGCCATAGGGTGCTGAAAAATCATCACAGCCACAAGAGAGAAATATATAAACCTAGATAAGAATTTTGATTTTAAAAAGTGTTGAAAAGTTAATGTACGATTTATTTGCATGTTTTAGATTTTGTTTCATCTGACTTCCTTAAAACTATAAATATTTTAGAATGTGAACAAATACATGAAATATTCATATGTCATGATCTTTCAAGGAATTGAACATTTTTTCAAACTTACTTCTAATTACATAAATCATGAGTATCATTTAGTACTTAAAGCATGATTTACATGAGGAAGTACACAGTGGTGCTCAGTGCCTGTTGGTTTTCTTTGTAATCAAGTGTACCAGAGAGCTCTCCTCCCAGGCCAGCAAACAGGAACAGATCCATGAAAATATTTATTTCTGGTGTTCTCGTACCTTACCCACTCAGAGATCTGGTGCTTTTATTCTGATTTTAGATGCCTGTAAGTTCTTCCTTCATGTCATCTAGAGACAGTGTAGGAATATTTTCTCATAGTATTAGTTTATTTTCCAGGATTGGTTATTCATTTTAATCTTTTGCTAACTTTCCTCTCATTCAATTTTTTTTAAATTTGATAAAAACAAAATCGTAAATCTACCAGGTTATTCCTTGGTGTGGGACCCTATGGAGACATCTTGAGGAGCCTCTCAATCATTAAAGCCATTGACCTCAGTTCAGACCTGCAGTTTTTCCTAAATTTT
>CABHPH010128772.1:272-26731 GCA_902168325.1 Peromyscus nudipes | reverse complement strand
AGATAGATAGATAGATAGATAGATAGATAGATAGATAGATAGATAGAGGGATGGAAGGATGGATGGATGGATGGATGGATGGATGGATGGATGGATGGATGGATGGTTGGATGGACGGATGGACAGACGGACATATAGACAGATAGGGATTTATGTTTTTAGGGCTGACCATTTGGAAATGGAGAGCTAATTGGAGGCTCATCCCTGGGGAAGACTGATTCCCCCTCTCTCAGTCGTCATTAATTACATGTGACTGGTCATCAAGGGGTAGGGTCGATTCCCCCCGTCCATGTTGGCAGGTCAGCTGGTGTCATCACCCACTCCTATGTCTCACCATTTTCATTTAGAGTCTGTGTTGACCCGTGCTGTGGTTTTGCTTTCCTCCATCGTCCAGCACGGCTGTACTCTATGGTGATAGTGCATTTGGTGCTCTAATGGAAAACAAAACACAATTCCGGGTTTGTATTTTGAGTCTGTATCATACAGAATATACGTCTTCATTTAACACCCTTAGAATTCTTCTTAGAGAAACCTTGTCTGCAGTCTTCCTGGATGAATACTGAAAGAATTTTCTGAAAATGGGGGCAGTGGGAGAAATGCTACAAAACAAAGGTGCCCCACAAGGTGGAACTCAGTTCGTGGCAACAAGGGAGCAGGCATCTCACTGACCACCCTCCTTCTGGCAGACTTATCCCCAGCGCTCACCAGCAGCCGTCTCCTCCCAAAGCCTATCTAGCCTCTCATCCTGGGCTCTTGTGTTTGTCTTCTCCTCATTATCAATGTCTCCATCTGAACAACCATCCACATCTCAGTCATTTAAAAGTTATAGTCTGTTCATCAACTAAAATGTGATCTCCTCATAACCTCCATGAGGAGCCAACTTCACCCTGTTACTGTCTCTTCAAGCTCTTCCAGCTCCTGGTTGGGTTAACTCTTTTGGACCTGAAATCCCATGATCCCTTTGACTTGAATTCTCCCAAGCCATTTAATTAGCCTACTATCTCTGTCATCACCTTAAACAAACTTCACAAATTACCCATTATGTTGCAGCAAAGCAAATAACTTTCAGAAAGTATTTTTGTTTGGGAAAAAAAACTGAATAGTGTCAAGAGGACCACTTCCCTGATGTTTTCCTTCTCAATTCACAATGTTTTCTATACCTGGGGAATCTTTAGGCATCTAGTTTAGCAGTTTGTCTAAAGAAGTTACATCTCCCTTTATTACAAACACTTTAACCCTGGAATTACCATCTGCGCCTTCCATCTATTCTTCTGCATCTGGACCCTCTCAGACCAGTGCTGATGTCTCTGCTCACTCCATCCAGGTGGATATCAGAAACCCACTGCCTGTTCTACGCCAGGCATGCAGTATTGTTTCAAGCCACGTATCATTTTCCATTGATTTTTATCTTTAAATCACATAGGTCCATTAATATTCAAAAGGCTATTCTCAGAGGTGCCTAAATGCATAGAGCAAACTACAATTTGAAAGGCTTTGCATTTTAAAGGCAGCCCTCGGCCTCTGCCTATCCAATGGCATCTCCTTTTCACTCCCTCTTCTCTGCAGCTGCCTTTGTTTGTGAAGTTGGGTTTTCAGCTATGATAAAAAACTGAAAAGCTAAGATACATGAAGAGAAATATTTCTCATACTCAAGAGGTTATCAGGATCTGGAAGATTTTAAAGCAAGTTTATGACATTGATTCTTAAGCTCTGAGCATTTCCTTGAAGAATTTCCAAAAAAAATCTTCAAATAAACTTTCCTGGCTCTTGTTCAATTTCAGATGTATTTAACACCTTTTTATTCTGGTGTGAATATGTATAGATGGCTTTAAAACTCTCTACATTTACAAACTGACAAGAAGAAAAAATTCTTGGTACAAAAGCCAATGAGGTAAAGTTAGTAAAAGAAAATCTCTATACTTCATCATTACTGGATTCTAATGCCTTATAGCCTCGATGCTCATCTAGACAGCCAGGGTGAGATTGGAGGTCGAGATACATTCTCTGAAATCTTTAGTTTTTCTGAATTGAAATGTTGAGAGTTTGGGGGTTATGCAGTTAGAACCAACTGACAAATTACAAAGACAACCATTTCCATAAGTTACACATACTCCTGACATCAATTGTAAGCGTGGATTCCCACCACTCTTCCAGATTCAGTAATTCTCTAGAATACTTATGGAACTCATGAACGGCCCCTGTGCTCATGGCTGTTATTCTTAGAAGGAAAGGAAGGATGAAGATGAAAATGAGAGGAGAGAAGCACAGAGTGTAGAGTCCAGGAAACAGCCCCAGAGACTGAGTTTCTGATCGTCTTCTCCCTGTGGAGTCAGGAACATATTTCTTTCCTGTAGTTATATGTGACAAGATATATAGAGTATTGAAAACCTAGGAAGCCTCCCTGAGTCTCAGTGTTCAGGTTTTCGTGGCTCTCTTATGCAGGGATGATGAAGTACTCACATGTCTACTCAGTTTCCAGCCCCTCAGATGATGGAACTATGTAACCCAAATTCCATAATTTATATGCTATGGAGAAACGGGGGGGGGGGGGTTCCTCTCAAAATTTATAGTCTTGTTAGCAAAGGAACTTAAAATTTTATTAGAGTTTAAAAGGAAAACCCCAGGACAGGCAAGCTGTAAATCTAGGCAGCTGCTTGGAGGAGGAGAATGGAGAAGCAGAGAGAAAACCACGTCATTTGTAACAAGCCACATGGCAGAAGAGAGGGGGAGATAATAGCACCTTAGGAAAAAGTAAGAAAGGTCCGAGCATCCAAGAAAATATGCCCACACTTTGACAAGTATCAAAAACAAACAAACAAACAAATAAATAAATAAATAAATGAATAAATAAAACAGTCTCAAGTCATGTTAACCCATCCACATGGCTCCAGCTCTGTAAGTGACTATAATAAGGAGTAGGAATTCTGGGAAGGAAAAATGTATTACCTCATTGATGGAATAATTATTCCTCCCATCTCTTTAACATGGCTTAAGGTGAATCAGCCTTCCTGGCCCGGTGATTAACCAACCCAAAAGGAACAGACAACTCTTAAGGGAGGAGACAATGCAATAGCATGCCTCCATCCAGAGGAGAGTCTATTCTCTTAGGAGGAAACAGCTTTCCTTGAAGGGCCTCGACAGCGCTCCAGCCCTTAGTGAACACAGAATTGTTGGTGTTATTTGATATAACTGGGCTCCATTCTAAATCACAGTGTGAAAGTCTCTGATACAACCCAAAGATCCCAAGTAAGGAAACTCTTAACAGGCAAGACATTGCAAGGGTCTAGATAGTATCTTCCTAAAGCTGAAGGTAAAGCCCAGACCTCTTTTAGAGAAAGATCAAATATAAAAACTTACTAAGTTTCTTAACTTAGTACACTTAACTTAGTGTGACATTTCAATACATTTATGTAATGTGTAATTGCGGATAGATTCACATCTCTATTACCTTACACATGTGCCAGTGTGGAGGGTAGGGACAACATTCAAAGTCCTTTCCTTTATCTCTTTTGAACTATTAAATTAATTGTTAATAATAGTTTTCATACTGTGCTTTAGAACATTAAAAAGCCTTTCTCCTTTGTAGAGACACACCTTTACCCACTAAACACCACCTCTCCATCCCCTGCTTCCTCACCCTTCTCAGCTCTGGTAATCATTCTTCTAGATTATGAAGGGTAAAGGTAAATTCTTTGCCTCACAGTATTTACATCTTTCTAGTCACTCAAAAGAGCTCTACATACTAGCAGATCAGCTAGAAGAAGATGTGAAATCTCAGAGTTTCTTAAAGCAGGATTCCAGGACCATATACCTCTGAATCAGTTGATTTAACAAAATGCGGACTTGTGATTTTACCTGAGGCAAGACATTGCTCCCCAAACATCAAGTGTTTGGGACAACACTGAGGGACAGTTGTTTCCAACAGAGAGAGCTACTGGGTGGTGTTTTGGGCTGAGGGAATCTTCACCCAATTACTTTGTGCTCCTAGCAAAGATGCTTGTGGAATTCCAGGTGCCATTCCAAATGTTCGGTGACATTGGAAATGCCAGGTTTTCCCTCTTTGGGGTATTGTTACTGTAACTGTTTGCCTCCTATTCATTCATTCATTCATTCATTCATTCATTCATAAAATGTTAAGTCTGTGCTCTATGGCAAGCATTCTGAGGAGAGAAAAAAAATGACCACAATAGAATATCCTCTGCCTTAGGGAAGTCAAGAACAGGCACAGACCCGTTCTGTCAGATAGTTATACAAGCTGTCATCTTTAAAATCAAGATTAAGAGGGGAAAGGAGTTGAGAGTTGTTTATTGTTTAACATAAAGTGTCCAAAGACAACATTTTGAATGTGGTGACTTCTGGGCAGAGAAGTAAAGAAAAGGTTACAGAACTACATCGTAAAGAAAAAAGTAAGCAGCACCCACCTAAGGAAGGAGCAGCTCCGGCTGTGATTAAGGACAAGGCCTCGTGTGATGAGAGTTTGAGACATGGGGAGCAGATATGCTAAGCAGCAGACGTTCTTTCAAGGCATTTGACAAGAAAAAAGGAGAAATGAAACTGGTGTGGAAATAAGAACGGGGGCGGGAGCTTTGTGGTGATGAGGCTGTGTGGAGTAGAGTTGTGAGCATCTTCACATGGAAGGCTGCAGCAGACAGCGGATAATGGCTAGGGTGCACCCTTGACCAGGAAGAAGGATTGGTGTGTGTCACATGGGTGGAGCAGCCTGCCTTTAGTGGGACCGGAGAACCTCTTCACTGCGTTCTCCTTCTCTTCCTCTCTCTGAATCCCACAGTGACCTGGTTTTCAACCCTCCTGACCTTTCTCATGTTTATCATGAGTTTCTCAATCGTCTGCTGCCCCAATGATCAGTTTCTTTGTATGAATCAGGTGAAGTTCCGCACAGGAGCATGCTTTGGAGTTCATTTTCGTACAGAAGAAACCGATCCCAAAGGTGGCCGGGCAGCTCTTCATGCTATGTGCACCTTTGCCTGTCTTTTCTCTGCTATCCCCAATTGATTCTTTGCATCTGTTGTCTAAATGTTACCTCACCTGCTGGCTGAATTCAGCCCAAGGGGCTGCCCTGTGGACGGGGCTTCCATTTATCACTTAGCACTGTGAGCCTGCAGTCCCTTGCTTGAGGAAAGGAGCGTTAGAATGAGTTCACACAGCGCCACCTGCTGGAATTAGCCTTCAATGGCAGAAGAGGGGGCTGCAGTGAGGGCCACCACTGCTTTGCTCAGCTCGCTGTTGTAAGGCGCATGGAAGTGGTAGCGCAGGTTTATTCGCCAGCACTTCCTGACACCTACACCATTCCTTTGGCAGTGTGCCACCTGGTGCGCTTCTTTCAGTGTTTCTCTTTCCTCCCTGTGATGATTCAGTATCTAAAACTATGATGAAAACTAGCTGCGTTTCATTTATTTCTTAGAATCTCTTAGAGACTGTTATAGAATGGTGTAATTGGACAGAAGATTGTGGGTTTTCTGGGTCAGTAGTTGCGGCCATGTTCTGGATACAAAGACTCCAATGAAGCTAAAAGTATTAGCTCACAACCACCCGTGACACCAACAATCGGAGACTTACCCTAAACCTCTACCCTCTGCAGGCACCGGTACTCACACGCACATAATCTTTAAAAAAAAAAAAAAGTTACTTTAATTTTTTTTTTACTTACTAAAAAAAAAAAAAGAAGAAAATCCTGAGGTAGGTAACTCTGGGAATGATATGAGAGTTGGATAATGTCAGCAAGGACTAGGAGAAATCCCTCACTGTTCTCCTCAGTATTGCTTGTGAAATGGCTCCGGCAATCTTAGTACTCACAAATTTCCACCTAACATCAAGGGGCAGAAAGGGGACTACTTTCCCCCACGTCTCTCCTGAGCTAAGCAACCTCTCCCAAGAGACTCGGGTCATGTTTCATTGGCCAGGAGAGAACAATATGTCCCATCCTAAGTGGGCTCTTGGCAGGGAGTAAGAAGAGGTCATACTTAACCTAATTAGATGCTGACTCTCAGACTTGGTGTCTGGGATGGGGATCTCCCCTCAGCCCCCTGAAGGCTGAGGCTGAAAACACTTCCATCATTTAAAAAAAAAAAAAATCCCGGAGTAACTAATTGGTAAGAGAAAACTCTCCACGGGTCTTCCCATCCTGCCTGTCTTCTAAGCAGGAGGCATGGTAGCTTTGTTCTTATGTCTTTAAGGTTATGAGGGTGGACAGACAGAGGTAGAAGACAGAGATGGTGCCTTCCCCCAAGGCAGAGGCTAGATTTGTTTCATGACCAGGATAATAATGAATAGTGCCTCTCCAAGGCCCAAAATGAGGCAGGTTTGCTGAGAGCGCCGTGAAAGATCCAGGTTTTCTAAGTGCAGAGTTCCTCCCTCCTGTGCGCAGCAGGCTTACTTCATGTGCAGCACCCACCTGGCAGACGCTGGGATTTTGAGGTAGGGGCAAGAGAAACCAGGATGAGCCTGAAGCCCATGTTGCCTGCTCTGTTATTACCACAAGTCCTTTGTCTCTGACCCAGGAGCCTCTGCCTGTTTCACGAAACTGGGACCAAGTAACTTATTAGCTTCAAGAGAAGGAAAAAACAAAAAGCCAAAGCAGTCTTCAACAGTCCTGGAAAGGCAATCATTCATGTTTGCTATCTGCGTCCTTTCCAGTGAGTCATGCTATATGTAACCCCACTCTCCAAGGCTTGTTTCTGGAAATATCTTCATTATGTAAGAAATCCCTTTCCCACAGACAGAGACACAGCAGCAGCACTTCAGCCTCCAAGTGAAGACACACATTAACTGAACAGTGTCGTTGGCTCTGCTGTCTCCTCTGCTGCCTCTCTTTATTCGCTCACTGACTCTCCCTGTAATTATCTTTCTTGAAATGTCAGTTGCTCTCACCCAGAAGGCCAAGGGCAATCAGCCACACACTGAATGCTAGAAGCTTTTAAAACACCCTGGCTGTCTGTCTGGGAGAAGGGATTTCTCAAAGGAGTCCCTTAGTGGTGTCAGGGCAACGGGCATTGGCATTGAGTGACTGAGAGGGAGAAACCCTTCCCTTCCCTTTCATCTTCTGCAGCAGAGCTAGAAGAGAGGGTCCTGGAGCTGCACTATTTGTGACAGCCCTGTGCCTTGAGCCCCTCTTCCTACACCCTCATGGGAGTGAGGATCATCAGCCAGGTCCTGGAAAACTTCCTTCCTTCTCTAGAGCAAAGGATTGCTGTTAAGAGCACAGCGGTCATGGATGAGTGCAGGGGTCATGGATGAGCACATCTCTCAGACCTCTTCAGAGAAGCTCTTTTGTGCAGTGGATGGCAGTTAATTTAGAGACTCATGACTGGTCAAATACAGAGCAAAAGCAACTATGGTGTGCTCAGTCATAAATGGGAGTCTGTTTCACAGCCCCTCCTCTCAAGACTTAGAGCACATCACACAAAAGGAAGGCTGTGAGAGTCAGAGGTTGGGGAGGACTGGAGAAAAAGCGTTTCCTGGACTTGACAGGAAGACCATTGCTCTCATATGCTCACAGCCGCTGTGGTTTCTTGTATAAAACCTGCACAAGATCAAACCAGTCAACATCTCAGCAAGATTAGTGGAGTAACCCTAACTATGCAAGTCCCTTCCCCTAGCCAGGGAGGTATTGACAGTTGATGGCTGCTATGGGGGAAAGAGTCAGCTTTCTTTAGGGGTGTGATCCTGGTATGTTGACCATGCTCCAGTTGATGGATTATATAATTTTTAAAGACATGAAGTTGTTGAGGGGGTATGATCGAAAATCATTGTGTGCAGGTATGCAATTCTCAAAGAATAAATAAATAGTTCAAAAATCAAAGAGGATGGGGTCAAGAGAATAGACAGAGACCTATCGTGACAAAAGGTGTAAAAACTAAGGACATTTCCCAGAATTTGCTGGTGCTCAGAATTTCTCCAAATGGTGACAGCTTAAGACCCAGACAAGAATTTGTCATAGCAAAAGGATAGTAGCTGAGGAAATTAGACCAGCGTTTATCCCTTCAAGTTGAACCTGAGGGTTAAAGTCAATTTATCACTGAATTGTATTTCCCTGATGGCAGTTGATTCCTTTAAAGCAAAACAATCCTTCCCACTTAGCCCAGGAGCCCTCATTCTCCTGCTGTTCTGATGACTCACGTTTAGGAATGCACCTGCTCACGTGCACAACAGACCAGAACAGATTTCATCTGAATCGTGGGCTGTTTTCCCCCATCCACTGTATCCACCCTATCAAGAAGGATCCCTGAGTCTGAGGTCACATGATGGTCTACCTGCATTGCCATTCTACTACCATGGCAACTGAGATGGAGGTCACTAGCCTGCATGTTACGTCTGTCACAATGATCCTGGAGGCAGGCGCTTCTAATTTGGATGAGATGTTTTACTGGACTACGCATGGAATCACTGCAGGTGTTAAAATGAAGGTTATCTTTCTAATGACATAAAGGATCAAAATTCCTTGGTACAATTAGGTTGATTAAATTGAGCTCTGTAACTAATATCCCTGTAGCTCAATAAAGTTACTGCAGCTTTCCAGAGACCCCAATACAGAGGCAGGGAACACGGGAGCCCCTGAGAGAATCTGGCCCACTGTGGTTTTTAAATTAGAAGTTTGATTGCTTGTGACACTGTCCCAAAGAAACTGAATTTTCCATTAGCCCTGGAAAAAAATGACAGATATTTAATTAACCAGCTTAGAGATTAGGCAGAAGGCTTCTTGATGGATAGAGGAGTGGATATCTCTACACGCAAAGCTGGGGAAACTCACTGGTATACCGCATCTTTAATGCTAAAAAGAATTCCCCAAGTCTAAGGGAACGCAAGACATGTGTGCTGCTTCAGCAGAAAGCTTCCTTCCCTGCCAGTCCTGAGAAAAATACACATTCAAAAGGTGTTTATAAAGCACTGGGTGGCCACTGAGGGACCTCATATAAAGCTTAAAATGTGAAATAAAAAAGCTGCTTATGACTAAATTTGACAAAGCAGCCATCAAACCCATTCGCCTATTGTTGGAAGGTGATTTGTTGCAAAACAGAGTTGGCAGAAGAGATCTCTGGAAGCAAGAATGATTTGTGGTCAGTGCTGGCAGGGAAGTTGGGAACAGGATCCAGTATCCCAAATGGGAACTAGCCCAGGTTCGCAGTATCATGTAGAGGGGGATTATGCTGCAGGAGTGCTATACAGCCTTTGAGACAGCTACTAGTGGACCAAATGAAAGATGCTGTTCACCACCAATGCCTGAATAACTCATAACCCTAATGTTCAATAAGGACTATGAAGATTAATGACATAATTTTGTAAGCTCTCTTAAAGCAATAGTTCTCAATTCTAGCTCCACAGTAACATTTCCTGGGGAGCTTTGGGAAATACATGTCTAGTCCAGGCACTGGAGTTCCAAAAGTACCCATATGGAATATAATTATATCATTTTCCCCTTCCTTTTCTTTCCTCCTACCCCTCCCATATCTCCATATCTTCCCCCTTCAACCCCTCCTATATCACACACAAAGCAAAAACCCTCTTAAATTCATGTCCTCTTTTTCTATGATTATTATTGTGTTGTGTGGGGGGGAGGGTGTGCACACATACACTCACATACCTTCTGATTAGTGTTGCTTGTGTGTACATGACTTCAGGGCTGGCCACTCAGTACTGGATAACCAATTAGAAGGCTCATCTCTAGGGAAGACTGTTTCCACCACTCTCGGCATTCTTACTTGACTGTAGTTCTTCGTCTAGAGGTTGGGCCCTATGAGGCATCCATTGGTGTTGTGATTGCTCAGATCTTAATTAGGCAGCCATGTCATTGTGGTATCATCGGCATAGCTTCTCTGCCATTTCTAGGAAGCACAATCTTACAACAGACCTCTGGGCCCTCTCACCCGTATAATCTTTCTGCCCTCTTCTTCAGTGTCCCTGAGCCTTAGGAACAGGAGTTGTACCGCAGACGTATCAAGTGGGGCTGGACACCCCACCACTAGTTACTCTCTGTATTTTGACGATTTGTGATTTTCTGCGATGTCTCCATCTGACACAAAGAGAAGCTTCTTTGATGGGAACTATGCGTATCTGTAGGTCTAAGGATAAGTATTTAGAATGCGGTTAATATTTCTGCTGGTCTAGTAAAGTAGCAGTAGAAGGTTCTCCTCACGACCTATGACTTCACTAGCCCTGGGTAGTTCACTAAATGTCCAGTACAGGGCATGATTGCCCTCCTCTTGAGTGGGGCTTGAATCCAATTAGAGTTCATATCACAAAGATAGGCGTGCCACCGCTGCACCTTTATCCACAAGGGTATCTTACTGCCAGCTTCACCAGATTTCAGTTTTCCTATCTGGAAAGAGTTGATGATGGTAACTCCCTAGAAATCTTCTATGGAGTTAATAAGGAAATTAAATAAATGTATGCCTGGCACACAGAACCACCCCCTACAAGAGAAATTTATTTTCTTCTTCTTCTTGGTTAATGGAAATAATGAATTCATGTTTATTTTTCCTCCAGTGGTTTGGCCATTGACCTGTGTAACATTCCCCTACAATTCACTGCTGTTTGGTATCTAGGAGACATATACTCATGTATCTTTCATACTTTCTGCTCCTCCAGCTGCCACAGAAGTGTCCTTTTCATTTGATGTTGGAAACGGGCCAGTGGAGATTGTGGTGAGGTCGCCTTCCCCTCTCAATGATGACCAGTGGCATCGGGTCACCGCAGAGAGGAATGTCAAACAGGCCAGTCTCCAGGTGGATCGCCTGCCCCAGCAGATCCGCAAGGCCCCGACTGAAGGTCACACCCGCCTGGAACTCTACAGCCAGCTGTTTGTTGGTGAGTGAACAGAAAGATAATCATGACTTGGCTCTCTGTTGGCTTGGGGAACCTTCACAAGGAAAAAACAAACAAGCAGCCTCTGAAGGAATAGAGTTCCTTCTCACAGTATCTGGGCCCCATTTCTTCTCTAAGACAGACATAAAGGAATTAGGAAGAAACTGGAGACGCCCAGATCTGACTCCGTGTCCCATTCCCTGCACCACAATGTCCTCAACTGAAAAATATCTCACAGGGCTTCTCTAGTTTCTGAAATTTTAGGCTTATGATTTCAAAACTGTATAATTGTATCATTTATAGAACTTAAGAATGGGAGGGAGGGAAGGAAGGAAGGAAAGAGAAGGGAGATGAATGGGCTCTATAAGCTCAAGATTGCTTGAAATAATAGAGAAAAAGAGTAAAGTAAGGAGAGAAAAAGAAAATGAGCCAAGTTCAAATTTGCCTTAAAAGATAAATAGGAATTCATTCTTTTCTCTGCCCAGTGATCTAGACAGAAAAGAATGTCTCATGGAGAAGAGGTTGATGTTTAACACAGCAGAAAAATGACCTAGGAGATGACTGGATCCAGCCACACAGCCTAATCTTCTTCACCAATAGTTTTGCTTTTTACGATTGCTTGAGAACTTCATACATGAACACGGTGTGTTTTGATTATCCCACCTCCATTTCCTCTTCTCCAGTTTCCCGCATGTCCACCCATCGTTTTTCCTTCCCACATCCATATGTTCTTTTTGAAACACAGCGAATCCACTTAGTGCTGCCAGTATGTGCATGGATGTAGGGTCATCTACTGAAGCTGGGTAGCGTCTCTGGGGCCACATCCCTGAAGAAACTGACTCTCCTCACAGCAGCCAACAATTGGCAATAGCTTCTCAGTGAGGGGAAGGACTTCATGTCCCCTTCCTCCATCCGTATTGGGGTTTTCGTCTGGCCTTATCTTACACAGGTCTTGGGCATGCAGTCACAGCCACTGTGAGTTCATGTGTGCAATGCCCTGATGTATCTGAAAAATACTGTCTCACTGACGTCATCCACTTCCTCTGACTCCTACAGTCTTTCCACTATGCCAGTATTTCTGCTTCTAACATACTCCAGATTAACCTAAACTTACTTCGGGGTAATAATTCTTCACATGGCTAGTTGAATTTTTGATATTTTCATCTAATACTATTCATACTTTAGGAAATTAGCAACATTCTTTTAATTGTATAAAAAGAAACTGAGTTTGAAGGACTTGGTGCATATGAACCAGCTTAGACTCCCTCTCTGGGTTTCTGGGAATTCGTTGTTCAATTCTTTCACCTATGGCAATCACCCAGGAAGAAAACATTGGTGTGACCTGGTTGCTGGTCAGTTCGTCATACCTGTCTCCTGGTAGTAGAGATTTGCCAAGTGTCAGTTGATGTTCAGAAGGGCCAGAGCCCCTAAATGTCTTTCATGATTGTGTTCTGATACATGAAAAATATTAGAAAGCCATTTTTAAAAAAGACAAAATTGGACGTGCACCCCTCTCGTGTGTTTTAGTCAGACTACAGGACAGCAGTGATGGAAAGTGGGCATGGAAAGCGAGACTGCTTTGTGAATGAGCCGCGTGAGTCAGAGACCGTGCAAGGAGCGATGTGTTTAAAAATGCCCACCAGCCACGTCATCCTCCAGGTCCACCTGGAGGACTCGAAGTCAATGTACCGTAGAAGTTACCTAGGTTGACTGTCACACACACTCTTCCTGATAGACGAGTTACAGAACCAGCAGTATCTATCAACAGATGGACAGAAAATGCGGCATATACACGTAATAGAGATTATTCAGTCAAAAGGAAAAACAAAATTATGTCAGTTACAGAAATGGATGCAATGAAGATTGTCATATTAAGCAAAAGACATCAGACATAGAAAGACAAATGTCATGTTTTCTCTCATTTATTTTGTAAAATATCATTTTTTATAGATCTGACATGAAAGCAAAAAAATACATCTGTCTAGGGAAATGAATAGGAATAGTAGGATGGAGCAAGAAAGAAAATAGAAAGTGGAGGTGAACACAGTCAAAGTACATGATAGACTTCATGGAACCTATCACTATGTACAGTAAATGTGCACCGATTTTAAAAGCCCCCAAACTCACTGGGAACCCAGAACACTCCAGTCTTTCCCTCCAGCAGTAGGTCACAAATTACACATTTTCCTTTACATTAGCTAAATAAAGAGTCCATTGATTCCTACTGAACAGAGTGAATACATTTCTCTTCATCAATACATCATGCCCTGATGACCTGATCCAAGCTCCTTCCTAAATGCTATCCATCCCCAGAATGCTGGGCACTATCTGCTTGAGTTTTATCATAACAGGACTGTACTTGGCTCATCTTCCTGAACTTTCTCTTGAAGGGAGACATCCAACTCTAGTTTTACCCCTTTCTTCCCACTCACTAGAGTTGTCTAGAAGAATGCTAGAGACCTGGTAATGTTGTAAAGTGAAAACCAACTGGAGTATTCACTATGAAGACACACTGATTCATTTGAAGAATGTGACTTAAGAATAATTTATTAGAAGAGAAGAGAAATGGAGGTGAAGTTTGAATTCCTCACAGCATTGAAATGTAAGGGACGGGCAAAATAAGAACCTTGTAAGAATAAAGTAAAAATACAAAGAGCTCTCTAAGTACAATGAGGAGACAGTAATGTCTGCAGAGGAGAAATTTTATGAAAAAAGCAGTATAGAATAATATCAAGGACCATTAATTTTTTTAAAGCTAAAATCTTCGGATCTAACAACGATGAAACCATTGATGACCTTACAAAGAGAAATTTCCAGAGAGTGAACAAATATGATGGGTTAGCAACTTATTGTCATTTGGTAACAAAGGCTAAGTCCCTAATTTCAGTTTTTAATTTCCTGTTATCTTAGAGGTGGGCACAAAGCACATCTCCCAGGTGTGAGCTAGTTGAGACAACCCAGGGAATATTTTCCTACAGTAGAGGCCCAGCCCAGGGTCAGCAGAGAGGAGCATTGTCTCCAAAAGAAGGACATATCCAACAGCTGTGAAGGCAGCAAGTTGGTCCTTAGTCTCAGGTCAGCTCTAATAAAAAATGTACTTTGTTTTCCTTTTTTACCAACTACTGCTACCTCCCCTATCTTTTCTCATATGCCTAGTAAAAGAGTTAGATAATTTACCCCCACTAATTTAAACACTTATTAACATGTGCTTAGTAGGGGTTGAACTTGGCCTGGGTGGCTAAGTGGTCAACATTCCCCACAAGGCTGTGTGGTTACCAACAGGGGCTTTGAATCCTACCTCTCTGCCTCTTGACAACTGTGGAGACCAATGATAATTCATTTAATAGCTGTGTGTTTAACGGGAATATAATTCCTGTACTTAGGATTCGATGAGGTTATTGCATATAAGTTCCTTAACAGGATATTTGGAATACAGTCGATACAACTTTAATGTGAAATGCTTTTTTTTCATACCCTTTACTTTTTACTCCCTTCATTTTCTTCTCCCCCTGTGCACTTAGAGGAACCTCTTCCAACTAGCTCAGTCCCTTCCTTCTCAAAACACTGGCTTGAGGTGGGATTACCCCACAGTGCCTGCCCTAGCAGAACACTCTCATGCAGAACTGTCCCTCAAACACTTCACCTACACCTGTGACAGTGGCCATAGCGCAGAAAGCTAGGGCCCAGGGCTTCCTCCAGCAGGCCAACAAAGCAAACAAAAGTCTATCCGAAAATTTCACCGCAGTGTCACTGGTGCAGCTAAGACACGGGGCAGCATCGCCCATGGGCTCCCTCCGAGTTCTAAGGAAGAAGTGCTTCGGCACAACTTCACTCTGAAATAGTCAGAAGGGAGCTCTTAGCTTTGCACACAGAGTGGATGCCACAGAGACCCAGGCTCTACCACGCCCTGTGCTAGCCAAGCCAGTTCATATCTTTTTTTTTTTTTTTTAAAAAGCAACCGGAGAAACAGAAAAGACATTTTCTCACTGTGCAGCTAAATATAATTGGAACCTGTCATCCCAAAAGAGCCAATGCAGGTCATTTGGAGGAGATAAGAATCCAGCCATAACTCTGGTCCAGTGGAAACTAGGAGGGAAAAATATTAAAAGTGATGCAAGAAGGAAAAAGCAGTTGCGAGCATTTCTTCTGAATTGTGTAAGAAACTCTCCCCCATTTTCCCACACAAAATAAGGAGCTAGCATATGACAATACCTCAGCATAGCCTGGCAGATGTATTTACACCACATGGTAACTAGAGCCTCATCCAGGCTGGGTGTCCAGACCTCAGTCCTACACCAAATCCATAGGTTAGAGCTTTCTGAGGGGGACAAAAACAGAGCAAACATCATACCCACAGTGTTATCTAAGCCCAGAGGAGATTAGATAGGCCCAAGAGCTCTGCCACAGGGAAATACCAGAGGGTCTGAAGTCTAAGCAGCTGAGACCTCAGTGACAGCCGAGGGAGAAGAAGGTGTATGTTGGGCTCCCGTATGGAAGTCCGCCTGTTGACCCTATTGGCCAGTATATGCCATAGAAGGGAGATGAGCAGGCTTCTTAGGATCCAGACTAGGAAACAGGTGATCCTTCAGCCAGCAAGATACAGGAGCCACAGTAGGTGACTCTTAAGCAGAAGTTTAAAGAGGAAGTCAGCCATCTGAAGTCTGCTTTACCAAGCTTCAGGTAGATATCAACTGCTCAGAGACTCCCAAAGAGGATGGCTGGGTCCATTTAACTAATAACCAATGTCCAGGCTCAAGGCACAAAGTTCAGACTGCCTCAGATGTTAAATGGTAACATCTCTATGAAAGACATGGCCCAAAGTATCTGAGAAATCTTTCTTAGGCTTCAAGTTCTTTTGAGTTGTGTGAGGAGCCCAACCAAAAACACAATGGGAGAGCCATTGTCTATAGAACAACTCTCAGGGATGCCTCTTCCTCCCCTAACAGTGTTAATCTACTGCCCTCTCTCACCTGATTGTGCAAGTTCACAGAAAAACTAAGGTTCATTAAACAACTTGTAAGTCAATGAAGACTGGAGTCCTGGGAAAGCTCTCTGAGCTAAGCTTGGCTGACAAGGCCATATAACAACCCAGATTCCTCCAACTCAATAATAGGGCTTGTTTGGTCAGCTGCTCCTCAAGTGTCTACATTCCAAATTCACAGATGGATAAGTTCAGCACCATTTGAATGCCAAGTGGTTGAAAGAGCAAAGGGAAAGTTAACAAGGGAGGCCGCAAAGCAGAAAGTTGGAATTCCAGTACACCTAAATCTGTAGATGACCAAAATGTCCATCTCTAAGACTTCAAAAGTTTACAGTAAAAAAAATGTACATGGTACCTAAGTTGTAGTAATAATAGTATAAGATATACTAATACCCCTATTATCTGCAAACCTCAGTGTTAGCTATAATGTCTGGGTGGATATCTCAAGGCCAAGAGCAATGCATGCTTTACCTTATTTCATGAATTTACAAAGTGGAAGCTATTGCTGCTTCCTGCTTCATTTATATAGGAAGAAACTAAAGCTAAGGGTTAATACTCACTTAAGGTCACACACCAAGTGAAAGACAGGAAGAGATCTGATTCCAGATAGTCTGACCCTTATCCATCCACCTTGTCAAGCCAAAGATTGTACTTGGTAAAGATTCCCAGGCAAGAAGGACTCCACAGAGGCCATTGCGACAGGTCAGAAAAGGCTGGATTCAATCAGGCTCAACTCCACCCCAAGGAGAGCAAGAGAGATTTATTTCTAATTGGGTTGGATTTTGCATTCCATTATGTTTAAAGATCCATAAACACACATGCTTCAGCCTTTTGAAACTTGAGATAGGAAGGCTCATACACTGAATTTTCTCTATCTTCCTGTATTGGGTAGTTTTAATACTTGGAACAAGGGATCATGGGTAAGTCAGGCTCCTCACCTCCCAGGAAGATGAGGAGATGTGATGTCACCTTCATTGATGTTTAAATTTCAAAGAATGGCTCCCAGAAGAAGATATTCTTGAGCTGTAAAACTCTCCCTACAAAGGCTTTTTTAAAGATTCACATGGCAAAAGGATGGGGAAAAAAATAACAGTTACTGCAAGATTTTTGAGGTAAACATGGTTAAAATAGAGATTAAGGGTCTAAAGTCAGTTCAGGCAAGCTAGAAGAAAATTGAAGTTACCTAGCAAATCTATTAGAGAATTCTTCATCTGGGATAATACTGTTGCCCAGTGGGCCTTTGGTAATGTTAGGCAAAGGCAGGCGCTCGCTTCAGCTCTAGGCAACACAAACAAAAGCTTCCCCTGGTTCAGAGAAGAATCCACCCTGACCATGCTTTATACACCCCAAAAAGCAGGGAAACACTACTCTTAGCTGATTATGGAATCTGTAGTAGGAGTTTGAGGTGGACAGGCACTGAAAGTCAGGCTGGGCATGAGGCAGCCCTAGCAAGTATTTTCTGGACTATGAAATCTCAATCAGAAAAGGCCAAAGCTGGCAAAGGGTCGCTGTCAGCCAGAGGAATGGCTTAGCAAGAGAACTTCATACAAAAGGAGTTTTCTTCTCTTCCCTGATGAGACTCCTCACATGAGCTTCTCCATGATGTAGAAATATGTTCTTCCTTCCTTCTCTCCCTACTTCCTCCTCTCCCTTCCTCCTCCCCCTTCTTTCCTTCCCTCCTTTCTTATCTCTTATCATTAAAGCCCTTACAAAGGTTGTCTAAATCAGCATGGATCTAAAGTCTCCATTGCATCACATCCTTCTGGTCCGTCTCTTTCCTCCTTGAAATACTTGCTTCCCATGGATTACAGGGCTCTGCGCTCTCTTGCTTTTCTTCTTGCTCATTAGCTACCAGTTTAGTCTCTGATGCATTCTCTTCCTCACTTGAAAAGCAAGTGTTAAAATATCTTCTCAGCCTACTCGTTGTCCTGTAAAATCATAGCCTATCTACCGTCTAATGGCTCAAAATACTATTTAAGCACGTTGACTTAAATTTAAATCTTCAGACCTTGCTTTTCTCAGGAACTTCTGATTACTTGGCATCTCAATGTAGATTTCTAGGGGGCATCTCAGAATGAATATGGCAATAAAGAATCTTGATGTCTACACCAGCCTCTGCCTCCACCAGTCTCCCTTGTCTCAGTAAATAACATCACTGTCCACCCACTTTTTGTTAATTCCAAAATTTGGAGTTGACCAAAATTCCCTTCTTTTCTTTCCTTTCCCTCTTCTCTTTCCTTATCACTCACCGTCCAATAGTATCTCTGGGCCTGTTCCTCTAGACTGCCACCAATGCATCTACTGCCATCTATTGCCACTAGTCACCAGCCTCCTCAAAGTCATGGCTGAGCTTTGCTTAGATGACTGCAGGTAGGGCCTGGCTGCTCTCCACAGTCCTGGTACTTTTCTTTAACATGCTTTGCTATAAAGCTCGCTCCTGCATTGCAGCATCTCATTGCATCCCAGACATCGGCCAAGCTGACTTCTTCTTGTCCTTCTCTAAACCCCTATCACTTCTTTACAGAGATGTTTTCAGAGCACACTATCTGAGGCAGCCAATCATTGCTGTGTCCAATTTTCTTTAGGGCTTGTCATGCATTTATTTTTGTGTCCCTCTACTAGGAAGTAGGCTACATATCACCAGAGACTAAGGTCCTGCCGATCACTGGGCAGTGGTTTCCCAAGGGATAAATATTCATGGAGTTGGCAGCTGAATGAGTACATACACAAACAATGTGTTTTTTTTATTTCGCTGAATTAATATCCATATTTAAAGCTAAGTCATCCCATTTCCCAAATAGTTTTCCACATAATCTTTCTCTAAAATCCTTTTCTTAAAAATGGTTGTTATTTACCTTCTTTGGAAATACCATTTCCACTAAGTATCACAAACTGAAATCAAGCATGACAGAGGCCAAAATAAATAAATAAATAAATAAAACTACAGAGAAAGTCAAAACATTATGAAAGACACCATTTCCCATCATCTTAGACCTTGCAGTTTTCAATTTTTCTAGTATCAAATTGAGGTCTTGCCTGTTTGGCATTAGCTGAACTATTGGCTGAGACCCCAGTGCAAACATTTTGCCCCAGTTATGGGTAACTGGTCTCAGGCTTGTTCATAGGCAGGGATTTAAAAATGGTGTCTTGACTAGAAACCAGTACTAATAGCGAAATCACTAAAGAAAATCTGACAAATAGTAATAACTATAGAAAGTCAATAAACCGTGTGCACAGCAAACATACAAACACATTGCCAATTTCCCTCTGTGAGATGGCTGCTGTCTCATAGCTGTCCCAGCAGCACCCTTCCTCCCCCTTGGCCAGACCACCTTTGGCCAACTCTGCCCAGCTATGCTCCTCTCTCTAGAATTTTCCCAGCCTCAGAGTCTACGGCCAACAGTGACCCTTCTCCACTAATAGTCACCATGTGCATTTCCTACCCTTTGCTTCTTAGTGATCAAAATTCATTAGCTTTCTCACTTCCAGCTGTCTGTTTTACAGAGTTTTAACAAATGGTACAAATTATGATGGTTGCAAGGCTTACTCTTAAAAAAAAATCTATGTTCCTAACATCATCAAATTGATAGTTTTCTTTGACTCTCTTCCAAGCCTCAGCCACAACGCTATTTTCATGAGGCTGAGCTATTTATTCCAAGGCAGAAGTTGTGTGAACAGACGCTGTTGGAGAAATATTTCAGAGCTGCTAAGAGCCAATGTATGGCTCAGCCTCTGCGTGGAATAGTTTTGGGGCAACAAGAACAAAGCTTCAGGGACTCTGAGCTTCTGGGCTTCTCCTCAAATTCCTCATGGCCTTTAAGACAATCTGATCCAGAATCCATCCCTGGTGCATGAGTAGGCTTTGTGGAGCCCACTACCTATGATGGGACACCTCCTGCAACCTTGAAGCAGGGGGAAGGGCTTGGACTTGCCTCTATTGAATGTGCCTCCCCAAGGGAGGCCTTGCCTTCTTGGGGGGGAGTGAGGAGTGAGTTGGGGAGAGGGAGGCTGGGGGGTCAGGAGGAGGGAAGAGGGGGATCTTTGATTGGTATGTAAAATGAATGAAAAAATTTTCTTAATAAAAAAAAGAAGCATGCAAAAAATATATCACTTTATCAAGCTAAGCTTACACCCAGATAATAAAATGTTCTATATATGTGAGAACTATATAAAAAAAAAAGATAGTCTGATCCAGAGAGGGCATCTTAATACACAGAGACCAGTTTTGTAATCAATATGGGAGGGGCACTTTCAACAAGTTTATCAAACAATTTATGAATACATTTTTTTTTTTAGTTTTTCCAATAAGGACTCAATCAAACTTTATAAGGATAGCTGTCTGTGGTGGTTTGAATGCAAATGCTCCCCATAGGCTCGTGAGGAGTGGCATTGTATAAAAGGATCATGACATGTGACCTTGTTGGAGGAAGTGTGTCACTTGAAGTTGGAGGAAGGGGGTGGGCTTTGAGGTTTCAGAAGCTCAAGCCAGGCCCAGTGTCTCTCTTTCTTCCTCCTATCTGTCAATCCAGACATAGAATTCTCAGCTTCTTCTCCAGCACCGTGACATCCTGAATGCCACCATGCTTCCCACCATGCCAATAATGGAATGGTGAGCCTCTAAACTATAAGCCAACCCCAATTAAATGTTTTCTTTTATAAGAGTTGCCATGGTGTCTCTTCACAGCAGAAGATCGTTGATTAAGACACTGTCTCATAGGAAAAGATGTTTTTAATTGTACCAGTAATAAACACTGAACGGATGCATACACACAGCCCACAGTTCTTCCCCTAGTGCGGTAAAGAAGAGATGTAGAGATACCTTTTTTATTAGTCCTACCTTCTAGTTGACAGGATAGTTTCCCAGCACAAACTCCCCTCTCTCCCCTCTCCGGTAATGAGCCTCATGTTCAAGACCACTCCTGTGCAGGATGTCTGGTCTCTCATCCATTTAATGGCCCTTTCTTCACATCCTGACAGTGTACCTTACTGGCTTTAATTTCACTTATTTTTTCCTTTAGATTCTAACTATTCTATAGTATCTTCTCTGTCTATTACTGGTACCTATGTGAGTTTATTTCATGTGTAGCCTTCTAATTCCACCATGTGTGTGTGTGTGTGTGTGTGTGTGTGTGTGTGTGTGTTCGTTTGTGTTATATATGCACTTTTTCAAAAATATATCTATATTCCTGAAAACTGATAGCATTGGCTTTGTGTGCCATACCTCATATGCTGAATGCACTATGAATCCCACTCCACTTCTTACTTTCCTACTCAGCCTTATGTCTATGTGACCTATTTATGCAGTTCTATGGATACTGAGTGCATTGTGATCCATTATGTGTGCATGTGACTTGGTCTATCCCCTAATGATGACTACCTGGACTCTCCCTTCCCACTCTACTACCATAAGTAATCCTTATCTGTATATTTCTATATGTGCCTTCTGTCACCTATGTGAGACTTTCGTGTGTTGCTTTGCTAGTTAAACATCATCTGTGGTCTTCTTGACATTGTACTTCTTGTTCCTGTTCTGGTCTATAATTTCCATCTCTTTCCCTGTGATTTTTTTTTTTTTTTTTTTTTTGGTTTTTCAAGACAGGGTTTCTCTGTGTAGCTTTGCGCCTTTCCTGGAGCTCACTTGGTAACCCAGGCTGGCCTCGAACTCACAGAGATCCGCCTGCCTTTGCCTCCCCAGTGCTGGGATTAAAGGTGTGCGCCACCAACGCCCAGCTCCCTGTGATGTTTTTTATCCAGTGGTTTTGTTTCTCCTCTGGAGAAACCTAATATTGTATCTAATATACAATAAGTCATTTTTGCATTTTTTGTCTAAATGTGTCTCTTAGATATCATATTGTAAAGTCTCTTGAGAAATCAAATTTGAAAATGTCTGTCTGACTGATTATCAGGGTTATTTTTGCACTTATACTTTTTTATGTACTGTATGTATTCCATGCTCCAACCCCCTTTCTGTTAATAAGATAACCGTAAGTAACACTACTAATCCAAAAGTTGGACACTGCACTTCCATTTCTCTGGCAGCTACCATAGTAGGTACCATACTAGGACCTATGCTTTGTTTCGTTGTGTTGTATTTCATGACATGCTTTCACTCTGTAGGTCAGGCTGGAATCAAACCCCAAAATGGCCAGGGGGAAATCTGAGCTTCCAGTTCAATGGGATATTTGTTGTGGCTTCTGACCGGAGTGCTTCCAGCTCTGGAACCAAACTTCTAGACCAGCAGAACTAAAGGTCATGGGAACATGAAGCAAAAATTTTCCTAGTGGGTCACTAGGGGTGGTAGTGAGTAGAACTGTTCCCTTTTCCACTCTTGACCCTGGACACGTGGATCCTGGCTGTGAGAGAAACCATACCATAGACTGGCCACCAATTCAAAGCATGTACTGCCTTCTGAAGAACCCTGTCCTAGTCCTCCAAGCTGCTGTAATTGGTGTGATTGGTCTTTAAGAGACCATTCCATTTTTCTGTTAGGCCATACACACAGCCCACAGTTCTTAAGATCAGTGTATTCCATGGTCATGAGCCCATTGTCACACTTCTCTGGCTATGAAGTGAGTTCCTTGGTCAAAAGGAATAATATGTAGGATACTATGACAGTGGACAAGGCATTCTCTAAGTCCACAGATGGTGATTTTGGCAGAAGCATCTTCATGCTCGCATTATTGCTACTCTGGTAGCCCATAGTTCAGCTGTCCATTATTTTAATATCTATTCCTCTGCTCTTTTATTGGTTCTGCCTCTGAAAATACAGATGAAGTTGAGTGTGGTTGTTCAGGCTGCTTGCTGTTCTTGAAGATTTTGTCACCTTTTCTTGTGAGCTTATGTCAATGTCCACGGGGCTACGAAATGCTTCTACTACGGTCCACCTCAGGGGAAAAACCAGATCTCAGGATCCAAATCTATCCCTCCCAAATGAAAGAAAGCCCCTGCCTCAGGACATGGAACTCCTGAGGTTCTGGTCCTCCACCAGCCCTCCCACACCAAGTGTCCCTCCACCCCCCTAATTCAAAGCCCTTCTTTCTACTCAGGCAAAGGACAGCCATCTTCTGGTACAATCTAGTCTTAAACCAATGGTTTGCCTACACAAGCTAAACCTATCCTCTTAACCACCTTACCCTTCATCTCACACAAAGCATCTCATCATGACGTCAAAGGACCAGTATTGAAAAAAAAACTACCAAATCCAATAGCTTTCACTTGTGTTTCATTTCCTTGACATCTCTTGTAATTTAATAATTTTATGACTTTACCCTCCTTGAAATCCAGACCTTAAAACATTCTGTTCTCTTGGCTTTTCTGTTAAGCCTTCATCCCCATCTTAATCCCCACGCCTCTATCCTTTTTCCTCTACTCTCTTAGCCATGGAGAGCCCATGTGTCCGGAGGACCAGTTATCAGGATAGTGATGATTCCTCTCAGCTCCCTCAATCCAGCCTTGGTCTGGACTCATCCCTGCAAATGTATGTGAAGTCTGTGTTGGGGTTAAAAAAAAAACCTGGTGTCACCATCTGAACAACACAAAGGATTCTTCACTCTGGAGTTAAAGAGACTATGTGTGATAATTTTAAACCCGTACCTTTAAAGATGGTAATAAAGATTGAGAGAAACAGACAGAAGGAATGATATGAGAAATATTAAAATCAGAAAAAATCTGTTGTGTGTCAAACATGAGAATTTACCATCTTGTGACATAACATATGCAAGAACATACAATTTGTAAATGAAATATTTAAAGTTCTCAGCTGTTTAAGTTTCAGCTTGCATTGAAGTTGACTGAAATATCTGTTGCAAACCCAGAATTGGGATCTTGGTAGGAAGATCCTGCCCTCTCTCCTGTCCCCAAGCGTATGACAGACTCAGAACAGTAGGACCTACTGCACAGTGCAGAGCAATGACCTCTAAACTTGATACTGTGGTTCTGAATATAGAAAGACCAACTACACACAGCCATCAATCTCAAATCCACTTTGGCTTCCCAACAGTAGTATTCAGCTTTTCATTTAGAAAAATCACGAGGTCAGTGGTGACGTCAACAAAACATCCCTTTGGTTGACCTAGAGATGGACTCTAATATCTCCACTCCCACCTCTGAATTGTGAGTATTGCACTTCCAGTGTCACTTTCAACTGTCCCTGTGGCTTTGCAGATGGTGTTCTGGTGAGTGGGTCTATGGTACAAACTGCACTGTCAGCATTCTCCATACCTAAGCAAAGCAATGCCTCGGAACGTGTCAGATGCAGGAGAAGAAAGGGCCTTGTGTGACCCAAGTCCCCAAGTGCAGACAGAAGCTACAGCATGGACGGAGTGCAGATCACCTGGCTATGAGTCTAGATATAGGTGACAATGGGTGACTGAACTCTGTTGGCCTCTGTTTCCCCATTCGTAAACAGGGATCGCAATACAACTTACCTCTGTGAACTGAAGCACGTGAAGTTGGGATAGTGTCTGGCATGGCCACTATTAGCTTAGCATTAGTTTGAGATGGCCAATATTATCCCATGCCTGTCCTGTGTCCAGGACCTCTCTCAGTCCCATCTTCATCACAGAACAATGCCCACTTAGACACATCTGATTGCTTGCTGCTACTAGAAACTTCCATGCTTTCAGTATTTTAAATTTTGTCCTCCTAGTTTCGCAGTCCGGAGTCACATATTCTGTGTCTCATTCATTATGAGGACATAGAAAATCCATACAGTGATAATGAACTTTTAAAAATCCGTTCTATTGAAGTTCGGAATGGGCACTCATGACTGTTCTCTGGAAAAGTGATTCTCCACAACTTAGTTCCTGGATGTGTAAAAGCTTTCTCTGTGTATTGCTTCCCATGGCTAGCTAACAGAGGCATTGTTAATCAACACTTGTCAATCATACAGCTCTGTGCTGAAGATGGAAACCAGTTTTCTTGGCCTCCCTCTACCACTGATGGCTATAACCATTCCGGGGTTCTGAGATAATTAGATAACTGGGGTTATATTTCTCATACCTTCATTGGCCTCATAATTGTGGGTAGTGGTTGGTGGTGGTGGTGGTTGGAGACAAGATGATCAAGACATAAGACACATGGTAGCATATAAAGCAGGAGAAAGAGCAGGTGCAGCATTTGCAGCTCTACATGGCTTATCCAAGCACATAGCTGCCTTTGTCCCTTAGCTGTCAACACCTGGACCAGCTGTGGCTGTCACATAGAAGAGCCAAGGTCAGAGTAGGCCCTGCAGACATAAAAATCATAGCTGTTTCTCACTGATCTTTAATACCGCTCCAGTAACAGGTTAAAAGCTCTCTACCAGCTCACAGGTCCTGTGATCCTGGTGTCGCCCTCTAAACTAGAGATAACCCCTATTCTAAGCCTGGGTGTTCCACAAAACAGTGCTGCTTGAAGATAGGCTCCAAGGTCATTCCCTCAGGCAGGCTGGATCAGGAGCTCAATGTTAACCCTTTGCTGGCTGTCTTTCTGCTAGAACCTCCAGAACAGAACACCATAGATTGAATGACTTGTCCTATGGATGTTTATTTTCTCACGGTTCTAGAGGCTGGAAATCCAAGATGAAGGTATCAGTGAGACCCTTTCCTTCCAAGGCCTCTCCTTGGCTTTGATACCCCATCTTCTTGATGGTTCTTCATAGGGCCTTTCTTCTGTGTGTGTGTACACCATTCCTGGGGGCTCTTCCTCTTTTATAAGAACACCAATTACCTCCAATTATGTTCTCATCCTGTGACCTTGTCTAGCCTTCTTTAGAGGCCCTAGATAGGCTATATACAGCCAAATTCATATTGGGGTTTAAGGCTTCAAAAGCTCAACTAAACAATGTAGGGAACATAGATGAGATCCCTGGCTTCAAATTTGTGTCTGTTCATCAAATCTGAGTTTTCACTCTGATGCTGTAGAATTTTGATTATACTCTACAGTAGTAACAATCATAATATCTGCCATTAGTTGGGCTTCAGCACAAAGTGCTAGCTTAGATCACCTGATATTAAAATGCCCCTTCAGGGTACGTATTGTACTGATATGGCATGTAAAAGGATTAAGACCTAAGGAGAACTTGGGTAGACTACACAGGCAATGAGATGCAAAAACAATCTGCTCATGCTTCCTCTCTCTTGTTTGCTGACCTACCCACCCCATGTCAAACTGTACCTAGCATCGGTAATGGCGGGTGGCTATTTGTGAGTCAAGCAGTATTAACCTGTAGGTAAAAACAGTGTCTGGGGGCTGGAGAAATGTCTCAGAGCTTAGGAGCATGTGTTGCTCTTGCAGAGGACCTAGGGTTAAATTCCCAACACCTACATGGTGGCTCACAACCATCTGTAATTTAGTTCCGGGATTCAACACCCTCATCTCTGAGCACTGTACACACATGGTACACATATGTACATGTAGGCAAAACACTTAAACACATAAAAATATTTTAAGAAGTAATTTCAAGAGAATGTCCTTGTGCATCATTTTCTAAATGCTTTTCCTAGTACTTTACTTACAAAACCTATGAAATGATACATGGTTTCACTCCCCTGGGCATCCCGCACTGCTCTGGTTTCATCGTTCTCCTTCCCTCCTGCCCCCCACCTTGCAGGGGAGTACCCCATAATCTCTTTGTTGTGGAGCCTCTCTCCATGGACATGTTTGTCTATTCTGTTTCTGT
>CABHPH010128771.1:0-20116 GCA_902168325.1 Peromyscus nudipes | reverse complement strand
CACACACACACACACACACACACACACACACTTTAGAAAAAGTCATATGAAAACCCACTACTGTAGAAACTTCCTAAAATATACACATATAAAAAGAGTTAAAATGGAGTTATCCTATAACAGAGCAACAATGCCCACACTAGATACCCCAGGCTAACAAATACGAATCCAGCACTAGGAGCAGGTCACTCCTTCTGGAGTTGTTAACCAGTGAGGTCCCATAGACCCCCCTAAACACCACAGACGGTTGTCAATGCTATCCAGTTACTATCCAGAACTCGTTGGTGAGATCCTGGTTGCTGAAGACAGCACATGCTTGGTTCATAGAACATGGAAATATCTTGCTGGTACTGACCTGAAATCTTCATTCCCACTGTAGCTTTCAGTGCTGAAGCTGCTAGGCATGTTCCAGGAGAAAAACAGTCACCAGTCTTACCCACTGTGGACCTGCAAACCCCAGCAACCCTGTCCCTGGGAGAATGTGTCCACTGCTGCGGGAGTTGCTCAAACACCGTGCGAGGGACCAGCTGCTTTCCGACTGGATTTAAGGCCCATTCCACAAGACGAAACCCAGACCTGGAATGATTACACGGCCAAGAACTTGTGGCTAGACAGGTCGTAGGCCCTAGAAAAGAACCTACTATCATTATTCTGCTAAATGGTCATAGTATTAAACCAATCCTAATGACTTAGCATTATACACATAGATTAACGCATCCTTCAGCCCCCATCAGAGAAGCGTCTATTTGCAATTGATGGCGCTAACACTGAGATGAGACCCACAACCAGCCAAAGTGAAGGGACTACAGGACAACTGTATCGTGTGATACCCTCTCCTCCAAAGACTCGGGGACCGTTGCATAAGAGGGGGTGCAAACACCGTAAGAGCCAGAGGCAGTGGATGGCTAGGATGACTACAAGGAAGCAGTGTCCCCTGAACACAACAGGGAGCTGTACATACAAGCTCTCCACAGCTGGACAGCATGTGAGCTGCACATATGAGCTCTCCACAGCTAGGCCCCAGGGAGCTGCACATATGAGCTCTCCACAGCTAGGCCCCAGGGAGCTGCACATATGAGCTCTCCACAGCTGAGCAGCAGGGAGATGCACATACGAACTCTCCACAGCTGGACAGCATGTGAGCTGCACATACAAGCTCTCCACAGCTGGGCAGCGTGTGAGCTGCACATATGAGCTCTCCACAGCTGGACAGTGTGTGAGCTGCACATATGAGCTCTCCACAGCTGGACAGCGTGTGAACTGCACATACGAACTCTCCACAGCTGGGATTACCAGCATGTCCACTGTGTCCAGATCCTGTAAGTCCTTCACGGGAGGTAGCTGGTCACTATGACAAGAAAACAGACACAGAGGCAAAGCCACACTCTTCTCAGAGCATGGCCCCCTTGGACAGAGAGTGCTGCAGCCACAGTGGCTGTACCACGGCTCCCACATTCTTGGTTGTCTTGTGGCCTTCTTGAGGCTCACAGCCTCAATCAAGATTTTATTTTTTACCTTTGTTTATCTAGTGTATGGATGGGGGTGGGCCTTGTGAATACCGTGGTACATTCGTGGAGGTCAGAGAACAACTTTTAAGGCTTAGTTTTCTCTTTTCACTATGTGGGTCCCAGGGATCAAGTTCCAGCCACCAGGCTTGGTGGCAAGCCCCTCTGCCAACCAAACCATCTTGCTGACCCAAGACAACTTTTTAAAAAAATTGTCAAATGATTTCCACAACACACCACATTGCATTTATCCATTCATAAATGGACAGACTCTTAGGCTACTCACTGTGGGAATAATACACATAGTACTAGCTGCCCACTTTTGATTCATGGACAGCCACCATGGGGGACCAGCCCCCACCTTTACCTGGGTACTCTTGAGGAGTGAGGGAGAAGAGATTTAGATAGAAACATAGAGGGGAGAGAGAAAACAGAAACACAGGATAGCCTGGGGAGGGCCTGGATCCTAATCCACTGGCCCAGAACTTTATTCCAAAGGGCTTTTTATAACAATGCCAAGGTGTGGAGGAAAAGACCTCCCCCTTGGTAGATACAGCCAAGTATAGACTCTTCCAAACACCTGGTACCCAGGCCCATGGTCCAATCATCCTCTTATGCAGCCCTGCTGGTAAAGCAAGCTCAGGTCTCACTAGGAAACCTCTGGGCTCCCACAAGCCACTGCCCCCAATACACCCCATAATAATGCTAACAGCCATGTCTCTTGAAGTCTGTCCCAGACTGACTCCTCTCACAAGTGGGTCAGACTCTCCTTCACCCTTGTAACGATTAACCTCATTGTCAACCTCCCTAGATTTAGAATCCCCTGAGAGAGATGCACACACACTTCTAGGCATGTTTGCGAATGTATTCTCAGAGAGCTTTAACTGAGAAGGGAGACCCAGGGGATGCAGACACCACCACCCGATAGGCTGGCACCCTGGAAAGAAGGAAAAGGGAAAAGGGGAAAGCCAGACGGGCCCCAGCACTGTCGGCCTCTGCCTCCCAACTACAGAAACATGACCAGCCGCTTCATACTTCGCCACCGCGCCTTGCCTGCTATGGTGGCCCGTGTCCCCTCAAACCGTAACCAAATAAAACTCTCCCTTGTGTAAGTCGCTTGTCATGGCAGTGAGACACCTGGCCCCAGAGGGAACCAGAACCTCTGCCGCTCTCTGCTGCTGTTTTGTGTTGGCCTCAGTGCAGCGTTCCCCAACCCCATCAGATGTCCTGCAGCCCCTTGAATTCCAAAACAGAGAAGTAGAGAGAGCCCCTGCCGCTCTTCCTCAGTCCCCTCGGCACCTTTACAAAGTAGCCAGACTGTTGGCATCCCCCGGTGCCACCTCGTTAGACACTCCAACTGCACCCAAGCTCCCACCGTCGTCATCAATATGATCCCCGGGTGGCTGCCTGCATCGGTGTGACTCAAGAGGCCTCTCATGATGCTAACCCTTGACCTCGAGATGAACTGTAAGGAAAATCCAGGTTCTACCCACAAGGGACAAACTGGCAGCCGCTGCGTTAGAATTATCTCAGCGTCCCTGACCTTAAATCCAGCTTCCTTCTCTAGCTCATGGAAATCCAGCACATCCCTGACAGCGCTGACAGAGCAGGAAGACAACCTCGGGGTGAGAGATCCTGGGACTGGCCCCCGGGCCAGGAGAGACCGTAGCTTTGGCTTCTGCACACCCCTACATAACCAGCTCATCGTGATCAACTCGGTACTTTCCCAGTCTCAGCCCTGAAATTCCCTGATTAGGGGGAACTCCTTGGTCTCTGGCAAAACAGGGCCACTAGTCGGGACTGGGGATCTCTAGCTGGGGCGGGGGGAGGGGTGAGGCTCATTCCAGGCTCCGTCTCACTCCTCCCCCTCCAGACCCCGCCCTCCGAAAGGCAGCTAAGGGCCAGCCCCTCCCCCGGGGCTGCTCAAGACCCACGCCTACAGGCTATTGAAGACCTGGTCGCCAGCCCTGCCCCCTGCTCTTTCTCACCCAGGAAATGCTTTGCTCTGCTCAGATTAAACCTGGACGTATGAATTCCGCCTGATCTGATTTACTGCGTCCGCGGAATTACTCACTACCGGGGATTTTTTCCTATCAGTCACCACGCATGGCACACTTAGCTACAGCATTGGTTGAAGATAGCGACGCAAGGCCAAGTGTGGTAGTGCACATGTATCTGAGTACTCTTGGAGGCTGAGGCACGAGGATCTTGAGTTCAAGGTCAACATGGACTATATAAAACATTTCAGTCCGGGGTAGGGGTGGGGGTGGGAGATTGAGATATAGTGATGCTGTACAAAGTGCCACATGGTCCTAGATCTGAGAAAGTCTATGGGAAAGCAACTCTTAGGTTTACTAACCCTCCAAACAAGCATTCAGTGACTGGTGGTGACTTGCCCACCCCCAGTTTCAAAGCCAGTAAGTAATCAATCCTTGGCAGGAGGGATGCAGAATCCAGGAAAGGCTGGCCTCAAACTCACTATGTAGACAAAGAGGACATTGAACTTGTGATGCCCCTGCCTGCACTTCCCATGGACACGCACCAGCATGCCTAGTTGATAGGGTGTTGGGGATGGGACCTAGGACCTAGGACATTCCTCATGCTAGGCAAGCACTCTACCAACAGAGCTACACCCCCAGCCTTGTTTTAATGATCGCTATGTGATGGTTCATCTCACCAATATGGATTGAGAAACACCTAAGAGATTTGCAAAGCACAGCTCCAGGCGTGTCTGTGAGAGATTTTCCAGAAATGATTAGACCATGAGTATTCTGCTCATAACCATGAATTTGTAATAGCATCCTGAATAAGTGATAGGAAGTAGGAGGTGGGGTCCCCCGGGGCTGTAACAGTCTCTCTCTGCTTTCTGTCTGTGTCTCTGCCACATGCTTTTCATCCATCGTGATCGGTCTCCCCACGCACCCAGGATTAACAGAGCTGAAGACAATGGGCTGGATCTCTGAAACCTTGAGTCAAGACAAATAATCACACCCTGCAAGTTAGTTGTGTTTGTGTTTTTCTCTGTGTGTGTGCAGTGAAGGAGAGTTTTATCGTTGGCTACTAAAGATGTAGGAGAGAGATCTACTTCTCAGCTCTTGGGGGGTCTGGAGGTCCTAGATAGAGAAGAACCAATGGAGGAAGACAATGGTGGGAAGAATAGTCATCTTTTCTGGAAGTGGGCAAAGATTTTCTGAGACTCTGGCAGTCACCACTTTTCACACCCTTTATGGTTCTTTCGTCTTGGCCACGACAACCTGTCAGCACGCCCTGAAGGGTTTGCAATTCAGTGCACAAATTAGAATGAAGTTTCAGGCTGTCTGGTTGCCCTGGCAGACATATCCGAGATCCAGTCTTCTGGGAACTCCACTCCCACGCTCAGCAAAGCGGGGTGTCCTCTAGTACCCTCGGGCCCTTGGAGTGAAGGGTGAGGAAGTACCATGGACCTCATTTCTTTGCAGAGACCCCTTCTGATGACTGGCTCACACATCTACTCTGCCTGCTAGACCCCTCCTGATGACTGGCTCACACACCCCTCCTGATGACTGGCTCATACATCTATTCTGCCTGCCAAACCCCTCCTGATGACTGGCTCACACATCTACTCTGCCCAGTACACGTTATGTATTAGGGTGTTTTGCCTGCATGTGTCTGTGCACCATGCACAGGCCTGGCACGGTACCCTTGGAATCCAGAAGAGAGCATCAGATCCTCTGGTACTAGAGTTACAGATGGCTGTGAACTGCCTTGTGGGTGCTGAGAATTGAACCCAAGTCCTCTGGAAGAGCAGCCATTCCTCTTAACCACTGAGCCATCTCTCCACCCTGCTCTTTGTAGACCTTCAACGAACTATCTGTCTAAGCCTAGAACCCCGTCTGTATTCTCATTTTTCTTCTTCCAGAAAGACTCGGGGGGATCCAAGATACTGTGAGCTAACAGAGAAATGTCTGGCACCGAAGGGCTTAGAGAACGTGATCTTTCAGCCTCTCAGGCTGTCAGCATCCATGGTGTTCGGGGGTGGAGTTCAGGCTGAGCTGTCTATCCCAGGTGGTTAGGGCATGGTGCTGATCATCCGGCAATGGCCATCTCCTGATGGAAAGGCTGAGAATCCTAACCTGAAAATAGTCATCATCTCAAATAGAACCCTTGCACCTGTGATGCTGGTGTCCCCCCCCCCCCCGCCCCATCCCCTCCTCCCCCGGCCCCCTCCCCCATCTCCCTCCAGCCTCTGGGAAGCACCAGTCTGAGCTCTACCTCTGTGAATTGACCTATTGGGCATTTCATATAAAGGAGTATGATCGTTCCACTGGACACAGTCCAGAGTCACCCGGGAAGTCAGTCCTAATGAGAGTCTGTCCAGGCAAGGTTAGCCTGTGTGCATGTCTTGGAGGGATTTTCTTGATTACACCAATTAATGAGGGAAGGGGCTGGAAAGCTGGCTCAGCGAGTAAGAGCACTTGCTGTTCTTGCAAAGTATCTAGGTTCAGTTCCGAGCACCTACATGGTGGCTCACAACCATCGGGAACTCTCTGGAACCTCACACCCTCTCCTAATCATCAAGGGCACCAAGAATGGTACTTGATGCAAGACGTGCATGTATACATACAGATAAAATGTTCATATACATAGAATAAAATATAAATTTTCATTTTAAATAACTGCTACGGGAAGACCCAGCCTAGAGGGGGGTGGCACCATTTCTGGGGTTGGGTCCTGAACCATATAAAGAGGAGAATGCAGTCTGGCTAGAGGCATGCCTGCATCCATTCTCTTCCTGCCCGATGGTGTTGGTTATGCTACGGCGCTGCCCCTTGTGGCTGGTCGCCACCCGCGGCGGCCGTGCCAGCGGAGGAGCGTGCTGATTAAAAGAATCATAGCCATGGTTACCTTTTTAGAGCTTTATTGGGGAGGGGAGAGAGAGACAGAGACAGAGAGAGAGGGGGGGGGGGGGAGGAGAGAGGGGGCCCGACGGGAGGAAGAAGCGGAAAGGGGAGGGAACAGAGCGCCCACCCGCTTTTTAGGCTGGGTTGCCCTCGAAGGCTGATGACGTAATTAAGGACCAAATCCTTACAGATGGTGGGTGTGAATAGTTGCTGCAGGTTCTGGCCTTGACTCCACTGTAAGGAAGGACTGTAACCTAGAGTCAGAGCCGAGTCAACCCTCTCCCCTACAGTTGCTGTTATCGTGGGGAACTTTGTCACAGCAATAGAAAGGACACTAAGGGACAACCGGACCATCCTTCTGGGGCTAGCATCTTCAGGCTTTCTGGTCCATTCATACTATCAGCGCTTGGTCCTTTTACAGCTGAGTACTTTCTATTGCATGGTAGACCACAGTTTATCTAGTTACTTTTCTGTGACACTGGACTAGAACCCAGACCCTGGTGCATATATGATAACTCCCTCCCCCTCCCTGTGGTAATTTTTCTTTTGAAGGTTTGAGCTGAGCTCCAACTTGATCTGAGAAGCTACAGGAACAAGGTTGTTCTTGCTGTTGTTTTTAATTTTTTTTTATGTTATTGGTGTTTGGTCACGGGTGCCGGGCACCCTGAAACTGGAGTTACAGAAAATTGTGAGCTGCCATGTGGGGGCTGGGAATTGAACCCCAGTCTTCTGGGAGAACAGTCAGTGCTCTTAACCGCTGAGCCATCTCTCCAGCCCCCTTGCTGTTGTTTTTAAACCTCACAGATAAAATATCAATACAAACTCTTAGCCTCATTTCTGTGGCTGTGATAATGTATTCCAACAACATCAACTCTTGTGCCAGAATACACACGGGGCCAGTGGTCACACCTCCAGCCTGAAGCAAGGAGATGGGGCGGGAGAAGAGGAGCAAGACCCTTTCTTGGTAGAGCCCCAGGCTGGAATAACCTTAAAAAAGGCAATTAAACCACCTTTTAAAAAACCCTAGTAAGGAAAAATCAAAGTTTGGAGAAGGGGAAGAGAAGGAAGGAGGGAAGGAATACAGTTCCTACTGTGAGCACAGCTCAATGTCCTAAAGACCTTCCCCGGCCATGGCCCAAAGGTCACCACCTCCCAACAGCGCCACCCTCAGATCCAAGACCTTAACATGTGGGGACTTCTAAATTAACAACCACAGCGTGACACATGAAGAAAGAGAGGCCCAAAATCTTTATTCCTTCCTTCGACGATCTCTTCCTTCTGCCTGCAAGGATGAGGTCTCCCCAACTTCTTTTATTCTCTACCACTTCCTTGGCTCACTACCACACTTTGTTACCACACCTTTCTCTGCTTCCACACACCCACTCAGTGGTTAATCATCCTTAGTTTGGCTTTCCCGGCTGCAGCTCTATTAGCACTCTCTGAAGTCACTGCTGTCTGCAGGAGCCATGCCCACACATTGGTCCAACCTCCCCCATCCTCCTCCTGTCCGAATTTGAGGTGTTAACCAGCCCCTCCCTCCCGAGTACTCTTTCTGCTCTGTTCCCCTTCTGCCCCAGCCTGGCATCACTTCTGTTCCTGTCTACATTTCTTACATCTCTTGGGAGATTCTGGAGGCAGAGTCCTTTCCAGGGACACCTGTGTCAGCACTGGCTGCGGAGAATTCTGATGAACATAGGTATACTTGTTCCAAAATAAGACAGCGCTTGCGCCCAGACTCTGTCCTTTCAGAAAGGGTTCAAGAGCCTCTCCTTGCTCTTTTTTAATGATTTGTTATTATTATTATTATTATTATTATTATTATTATTATTATTAATGCATTGGTGTGAGGGTGTCAGATCCCCTGGAACTGGAGTTACAGACAGTTGTGAATTGTGAGGTGCTGGGAACTGAACCTGGGTCCTCTGGAAGAACAGCCAGTGCTCCTAACCGATGAGCCATGTCTCCAGCCCTTTCCTTGCTCTTCTACGTGACCCTGGAACATACCAAGATTCATTGATCAGGCTCTTGATTTCCTGGCACCTGGAGAGCCTGGGGCACAGGAGGAAGAACATGATTTCGGCCTCAGAGGAGCTGGTGTGATTTGGACACGGTTACGGATGTCATCAGAAAGCTTCGAGGAAGGATCGCCAGGCTCCCCTGATGTTCGAAGAAGTCCCTGTTGCTTTCACACGTAGTTAAGTAACCTTTGATACTGTGTGGTTACGGCGTGCTAACCACACGTCTCTGTCTGCAGGACTTTCACCACGGAGAGTCTTCTCACGTCACCCACACTGCAGCACTGGTCTACCATCCACGTGGTGGTTCTCCCTGAGGGGGTTGGCTGCAGTTACACACTGGCTGCAGGCTTGCCCTGGGCTGAGTGGCGTGTGGGCTAGCCCACGGATGTGACTCCTAGAAGGGCAATCTCCAGTCTCTACTGGGCAGCCATTAGTTCTAAGTAAACCTCACTGGCACTTCACGTGGTAGAGCAGGTGGTCCACACCGTGTTCTGGAGAGTACACCGGGCATCCCAAGCCATGACCCCCACCTTCCTTTGCATAATGGATCTGCTTCAAGAGGGCCGGCCTTCCCCGGGTAGGGTCTGGACACCTTCATCGGTTGTCCAGGAAGCGGGCTACTTCGCGGGTGGGGGTGGGGAGGAGAGCTCCCCTCTCCTCTCCAAAAAGGATTCCAGATCTGCCCAGTCTTCAGAGTTCCAGCATCCGCCCAGCCCAGGGCAGGTCCCTTCCTCCTTAAAACTCCTTCTGGATCTGAGATGTTCCCAGGACCTGGGAACTCACTGTCCTGTCTGGCCCCAGCCGGGAGACTCTCCTGAGCATGGGGCCATGTCCTCAGCCGCCAGCTTAACCTCCTCACTTAGGAGCTGTCTCTTCAACTCCCCAACTCCACCTCCTGGCCAGGGCACTGTGGCGGTCCCTAACACGATTCCCAGGCCGTTCTGGACCATAATGGATTGTGAAACTGATCCTTAATTACAGCCAGACAAGTATCTCATCTAGTGCCAGGCTTCATCCCTTCCAAGCCACAGGACTCTTCAGGATCCTGTGACTCACACCACATACCTCTGCAGTGTCGATGAAAGTCCAAAGGGAGCTAGCCAGTGCCATTACTGATGTGAGGCTCCCTGCTCTAAGATCATGTCCAGAGCCTGGATAAGGAGCATCCACTCACAATCCCAACCCAGCCTGTGTGGTACACACACATTCATGAGGGCATACAAACATGTATAAACCCAGCCCATGAGGTACACATACATTCATGAGGGCATACAAACACACATAAACCCAGCCTGTGTGGTACACACACATTCACGAGGGCATATAAACATATATAAACCCAGCCTGTGTGGTACATATACATCCATGACGGCATACAAACATACATAAATCCAGCTTGTGTGGTACACATACATTCATGAGGGCATACAAACATACATAAACCCAGCCTGTGTGGTACACATACATTCATGAGGGCATACAAACATATGCATGAAATAAATAAATCGTTTTCTTAAAATGACTATCTCAAAAAACAAAATGGACGCCATTCCTGAAGCAAACACCCAAAGTTGACCTCTGACCTCCACACCCACCTGCATGTACACCCACAGAAACATGCACATACATACAAAATAAACAAAACAGCAGCTCTCCCTTATCTGTGGAGGATAACTTCCAAACCCCCAGGGGATGCCTAAAACCTTGGATGTCACCAAGCTATACAATATATTGTCTTAACCTATATGTAAATATATTTGTACAGATGAAAATACACATTTAACATACTTGTATAGACATTAGGCAGAGTGGAGATTAAGAACAATAACTACGGTAAAATAGCACAATTATAACAGAATACTAGACTGTTCTTCTAGTATAGTCTTTTCTCTCAAAATATCCTGTTGAACTGTACCCACCCTCCTGGTGATGGGAGATGACGTAATGCCTAAAGGGAAGAGGAAGAGAGGTGACTGGTGTAGCATGGTGATGTAATGTTAGGTCACTCTCTGAGGGTTCCCTGACACCCCACTGTATGACCCGAACTGAAACAATCAGTTTGATAACCCAAATAGTTACCAAGTGACCGACAGTGAGTAGTGTGTGCAACGTGCACATATTGGATAAAGCGATGAAACAGAGATGGATCTCCTAAGTGTTTATCCCACTACTCAGTATCATGCAAACTGAAACATGTGAGTTGTTTCCTACTGAAAACACAGAAATGAAACTGTGAGTAAAGGGTGGTCCTGTGTGTGCACATGGCACAAACGGCCATATAGTGTGTTCATTGTTCCAAACTGCTTTCCAATTAACTAAGTAAGGGAATGGGGTACAGCATTGATTTGCTTTTATCACTGGGGATCAGAGTCCAGCGGATTTCCATAGGTGTTGACCAAACTAATCCAGGAGGGTATCAGGGCTACTTTCAATAAAGAAAGCTGCTATTCCAGCCTGCACACCTGTAATCCCAGCACTCAGGAGGCAGAGGCAGGAGGATCTCTGTGAGTTCCAGGCCAACCCGGTCTACAGAGTGAGTTCCAGGACAGCCAAGGCTACACAGAGAAACTGTGTTTCAAAAAAGGAAGGAAGGAAGGAAAGGAAGGAAGGAAGGGAAGGAAGGAAGAAAAGGAGAGAAAAAAAAAGAAAAGAAAAGAAAAGAAAAGAAAAGGAAAGAAAGAAAGCTGCTATTCAGTAAACTTTCTTGCTGCCACACCTCATGACTGGCCAGTTCTACCCAGGTGTACACCTTCCTGCTGCCTTCTTGAGGCCAGGAAGCTGAAGCCCTGTCCCTGATGAACGCATAAGGACTCATTAAGAAGCGTAGCAAATCCTTCCCACCTTCCCCAGCTCTAGTACTCTAGGTCAGAAGAAAGTTCTAATCCTTCTACACCTGTTTAGATTTTCTCTTGTTTTTGTTTTAATTTCTCTCTCCCGCTGCCCCACTTTCAGGTCTGGAGAACCCGGGGCATAGTAGGCAAATGCTCCACCACTGAGCTACACCCCTAAAACTTCCCTCCTTGGTTAAGCCAGGCTTTTAGTAAGTTAACAAGGAAAAGACCCATGCCAGCCCAGGATGCATATCCTTGCCAGGTCATCACCTTCGGAGTTGAGATGGAGAAGGTGGGGCAGTGGCCAGCCAGGGCTGCTAATTGGAAGCAGAAGGAACAGCCTGGCGGACATGGAAGTGAAACACCCAAGGAGGAAGGGCTCAGAGCAGCCGCCCTTTGCTGCCAGTCAGCCTGCGACCCCGAAGTTGTCTATGGTCTAACCTCCAACATGGAAATACGTTAGCTGGCTTCCTGTGCTACGGCAAGACACCCAAACCAAACTACAGGAAGGAGAGTTCACGCTGGCTCAAGACTGCGATCCGAGGCTGCTCAGCCCTGTTTCTTTAGATTAGTGAATGCAGAACCTCATGGCAGAAGCTCCTGGCTGAGGAGACAGAGAAGAAATGCTGGAGTTCATTGGAGCCTTCAACAGCATGCCCCCAAGGACCTAACTTCCTCCCGTCAGGCCCTACATCTTAAATGAAGGTCCCACAACCTGCTGTCAGGACATAGGTTGGGACCGACCTTTGACCAATGGGCCTTGGTGGTGGGGCACAAGCCTCCCTATATGTGAAAGAAGGGGAGGAGATCAGAGAGTGAGATGGGGAGTGAGGGAGGGAGGGAGAGAGTGGGAGAGGTGGGGAGAGAGGGGGAGAGAGCGAGCACTAAGTAACCAAAGAAAGCTGGGCTGCTGCTGACTTCAGCGCCCATGATTTGGAAAAGGCACCTCTAGAAGCTGGAAAAAGCAAAGAAATGTATCTCTCTCTTCCCCCGGAGCCTCCCCAAAAGCCACAGCTGTGCCAACTCTTTGGGGATTCCTGCCATTTTTGTCTGAAACCACTGAGTTTGTGGTGACGTGTTACAGCAGTGTGGAACCAATGGAGACTTGGAGACTTGGGGACAGAGGCCCGGCCAGGCCTCACAGGACCCACTGCTGAGGGACATGCTTCGCTCATCTCTGAACGGCAGGCTCCTAGGCTGACTCCTGCCGTGCTGGGCATCCCAGAGGGAGGAATGAAGCCTCCAGAAGGGTCTTGATAGTTCCACAAGGCCCATGGAAAGCGCTCCCTCTCCTAGGAAGGCCTCAGTCTTTTTGCTTGTGGCTTGGGTTACTTCCCCCTTGGTGTAGCAACCCGCTCTGCCTCCAGAAACACTGACTGGCAACTCCCAAGGGGTTGCAGCAGGAAGTGAGTTAGACTCAATCCACGCAGTTCTTTTACGTTGCAACAACACAAGCAGCTACTGCCACTGCGGAAAGTTGCATGCAATCAAAGCGGAAGGAGCCGTCCATCCCCAGCAACTCCGCTCGGAAGGAGCCGTCCATCCCCAGCAACTCTGCTCGGAAGGAGCCGTCCATCCCCAGCAACTCTGCTCGGTGGCTTTCTTCACACGGTGGCACACTCAAAGCCCAAGAACTGTCCAACACACACACATACACACACCACAGATACACACATGTGTATGCACACACACCCCTACACACACACTCACATACAATTGCGCACACACATGCACACAGGAGAAAGACTCGAGGACCACAAGGGTACAAGGCGCAGAAACAAGACTCACAAGAGGTTCGTGTTGTTTTACCTTAGTTAGAGCGGCTGCGTTTTAAACTACCATGGCCAGGCCGCTAAGGCCCTACGTAGCCTGGGAAAGTTCTGTTCCCTGAGACAACGGCTCTGTTGCTGCTGCTAAAGGTAGTTCTAATAAAACTCAAGATTCAAAGGCTAGGTTAAAACCTGTGAGCTTTGAGAATTAGAGTAGCAACCGGCTAAGTTTCTGTCTTTGCTGGTGACCCCGGGAGCCACGCCCTTCCACAATGCCCCAACTAAAAAAACCCACGCTAAGCTCCTCCCTGCTACTTCCTGTCAACCAGTTGCTAATGCCGCCTCTCTGAACCCAGCTTAATTTTATTTAATTAACGCAAATGCAACACATCTTTACACAGTTAACAAACGCAGCATGAAAAAATGTAACACATCTTTGCCTGGTTAAACAAATACTCCACAACAGATCCAGGTGCATCCCTTCCAAACACAGTTACAGTAATCACATCAAAGTATACATTTGGGGGAAAAGATTCAAATACTTTTTCAATTTTCTAACACTTATTGAGGAAGAGTGCAAATGCGATCCCCCACTACCATAAAGCATGCAGTCGAGTTTCCCCCATGTGGGAAAATCACGGGGCAGCACATCTTGAGTGCGATGGATAAGGCTTGCCCTGGAAAACCACCTTCTTGACCAGGGTATCTCCCCAGCCAGGTTAGTATCAAATATATATTCTTAAAACAAAGGGAATCACAATGGTCACAGTATGGGAAGTATTAACAGAGGTATTTTAGTGATGTTTGCAAAGAGAGTATGGATAGTCATTTTAAGCCAATACAGTGGATAAGGTGAAATTCTTTTGGTTTTATGGGGTTGATGAAAAATTGTTGAAGAGGGCTGGAGAGATAGCTTAGCATTTAAGGGCACTGGATGCTCTTGCAAAGTACCCCGGTTCAATGTCCAGCACCCACTTTGGCAGCTCACAACTGTGGATCTGATACCGTCTTCTGAGCTCAGTGGGCACCAGGCATGCACACAGTTCACAGAAGACATGCAGGCAAAACACTCATACACATACAATAATTTTAAGAACGAATTATTGAAGAACCAGACCTCTATGAGCTATGCCAGGTGGTGACTAGAAGTAATTTCTATGTGTGTTTGGGGCCTGTGAAGACATGCAGTGTAAAGTCACCCCATGGAAGACGGAGTTGACATAACTAAGAAGATGACTGTGTGCTGTGCAAGAGTGGGCTGGAACCACCACACACACACACACACACACACACACACACACACACACACAGAGCAAGATTCTGGACAGTCCGAAAGCATAGACCTGCAGCCACTGCTTTCCATCATAGGTTTGTGTGAGACTCAGCGGAGCGATCTCACAGCACAGGACTGAGTGGATGGGACCATTTGTCACACAGCTCCAGGTCTGCTGACAGCACCCGCGGTGAGTGACTCACACACGTCAGTCTGATGTCTCCCTGCTCTTCTCTGTGACTTACAGGAACCGCCACTGCACTGAGCCCTGAGTCTGTCCGGAACACCTCTAATTTGCTCAACTGCCAAGCTCTTCCAGGAACCTTCCAGGATCCCAGAGTAAGTTTTATTTTACACACACACACACACACACACACACACATACACACACACTCACAGGATATGATCTCAATCTTTCTAGAAAATAGATCAATCTGAGGTTCTCCGAACTGAGAGAACCCAAGAGATTTCATTAGACACGTCCTGCTCTGAGAGTCCAAGCAAACCAAACCTCAGGTCTTTCTTTACCAGTTCCCACTGGGAGCTTCCAGGAAGAGAACCGCCTGGTCCTGGAGACCGGGCAGAATTGACTCTTTCCTGCAGATTTCATTGGACTCTGAACGGTCCCACCACAAGCTCATGTTTTGAATCTTGGCCACCGGCTAGTGGTGCTAATTCAGTAGGCTGTGGAACCTTTAGGAGATGGGGTCTAGCCCACAGAAGTAACTCAGCAGGGGTGGGTCTGTGAAGGTTTCACCTGGCCTGGTTCCTTTCTTGCTCTAGGTCCTCTGTGACATGAACAGCCTCCGCCATGCACTCGCGATGCTGGGCTGTCCCTGCTGTGATGGACCGAAATCCTCTGAAACTGTGAGCGAAGATAAATCCTTCCTTAGAGAAGTTCAAACTGCAGGACTGGAGAGACCACTCAGCTGTTAAGAGCACTGGCTGCTCTTCCAGAGGACCCGGGTTCAATTCCCAGCATCCACATGGCAGCTCACTACTGTCTGTAACTCCAGTTCCTGGGGATCTGACACCCTCACACAGATATGCTTGCAGGCAATACACCAATGCACATAAAATAGAAATAAATTATTAAAAAAGAAGAAGTTCAAACTGCAAAAGTCATTAGCATTTGTGCCAAAGCTTCTGAGCCTGATCCTGAAAGAGAGGGTGCCTGGCAACAAACCAGACCTTCACTCAGCGATCATCAGTGTCCTACTTTGGGTTCAACTCCAACACGAGGCTCCGTTTATATCCACAGAGGGCACTCAGCTGCAAACACACACAGAAGTCAGTGGGCCTGTTGTGGAGGTATCACCCCACAGAGACCAACAATGTGGTCCCAAGCAATGGGAGATGGCAATGAGGGAGGGAGCCCCGAAGTTCTCTGGGAGCAGAAGCCCAGACGAGAGATTGAACTCAGAATTTAGACTGTAGGCATGGGAACAGGGGGGCCAGGGAAGACAGGAAGAGGGGCAAGCTGGTACTTCCACAGCAGCAGAAGCAGAGAAGCAGAAGGTCGGGCACAGGTGGGCACAACTGCTCACAGCTGCAGAGACTCGTAAACTAACAGCAAGGAGCAGAGCGCTGCTGGGCCTCAGAACAGCACTGGTCACACAGAATGAACGGCGGCGGCAGAAGTTAGACGTGAGCTGCAGTGGGCTTTGAAACCAGGCAAGAGTGAGGGAGCCCACGCCATCACTTATTGGTCATGTGATCTGTGGCAAGCTCAGCCAGGCTCTGCTCCTGAGCAGAGCCGTTATGCCAAGTGCATACGTGCACATGTGTGTAAGTAGGATATTAAAAAGATTTGATCTGATACCATTGTAGGAGTTGGCCACAGTCTGTGTGGCATTCTTTCCTATGTCTGAGGATGAAGTTCTTAGGCAGGAAACTGGGAGGAAGTGAACAACAGGAAGTAGCAGGAGCAGGGACGAGCTAACATCTGAGACTATCTAGAGTCCAGTCCCCAAGTGTCTCGCCACTACTAGTCCTCCAGTTTGAATATTCACGCAGGTACCCTGCAGGGAAGGCTGGCACTCTTTGCCACAGAGCAAAACCAAGCACACCTGGCCTGGAGCTGGAGCAGCTGCGGTGGAATGTCCTGCAGGGGCTCGGTCCTGCCACCCAGGATGCCAACAGATAAGCCATGCTCTGTGACCTGTGACAAGGTTTCCCTCACAACCAACCTCCCAAGAGCAAGGATTATGGCTGTGCACTTTCTGCTACCCAATACACCCCATGTACAAACACCTATTCCCACCCATTCCGACTCAGTCTGGGAGAGGAACTCCAGAAAGTGGGGTGACGGCTCAGCAAAGACGGTACAAGACAAACCCACTCGTGGGAACGGTCCCTAGCCCTGATGGCCTCCGGCACAAGACAAATCCACTCGTGGGAACAGTCCCTAGCCCTGATGGCCTCCAAATCTGTGCACTGGAGTCGGGACTTTGAGCACCGAGGGACCCAACACACCCAGACGTGGATCACTGGCCTCTCTGACACTTCCATCCACCTGCTCTGGGGGGAGGGCCCGCATCCTCCCACAAGCAGGCTATTAGCAGGAGGGGAAGCTTTCAGGACCAACTGTCTGGATGAAAGACAGTGACTTCTGGAAAGAGGTGGGGCAGATTCAGGATTTGCAGAGCCAAAGTTCATATGATATATGTGAACTCTCTTCATATAAAATAATATATAATAAAAAATATGAAATTAGGCACAGTGGTACATATTAATTTAGAATGAGAAAATAAACAACAGATTACCATTTTAAGGCTGCCAGATTCACAAAGTCTAGGAAAATAAGGAAACATGTGACTGCTCACCATGCTTTCTAATTCCCTTTCCTCGCTTCTTTCACTATGTTAGTATCCTCGTCTCTATGGAGACAGGAAGGTGCTTCAGCCCCTTCTGTGGCATGACTTATCAAAATTTGCTTTTTAACCTGTAAGTTAGAAAAGTTCCTTTTAACTTCATAAGTAGTTGAGACGTGTAACTGTGACATAAAATGGCAAGTGCTGATCTCTACATATGTGAACACATTCACATGTATGTGTGTATATGTGTATACAGACAAATTTAGTCTTTCCTCTAGCATGACTAGCCAAAATTTGCTTTTGACAAATATTTTATTGGACAATATGTGTGCCTGTGTGTATGTGCAACATGAGTGCAGGGCCCAGAGTCCAAAAGAGGCTGTTGGATCCCCTGAGTTGGAGTTACAGGGCACAGAGCTGCCGACCTGGGTGCAGGGACCTGACCTTGGGTCCTCCGTAAGAACAGCCAGTGCTCTTACCGCTGAGCCAACTCTCCAGCTCTAAAACTTGGTTTGTGTTATTGCTGACTTGGAAAGTTTCTTTTTGACTCACAGCTACTCTTGCTCTACATCTGTATATGCTGTGAACATCCTGGCATTTCTCGAGACTCTCACAGCCACTCCAACGCTTCCCTACAGAAGTGTGTCAGAAAGAAACTCAAAGAGGAGACACAGAGTCTTAACCAAGTGGCTACAAGCTCCTGCCACTTTGCAGATTTCACAAAAGCACGTGACCAGGGGATGGAGAGGTGGCTCAGAAGAGTGCTGGCTGCTCTTGTAGAGGACCAGGGTTCAGTTCCCAGCACCCACATGGCAGCTCACAACCACCTATAACTTCAGTTCCAGGGGATATGAAGCCTCTTCTGACCTCATAGGCTCCTGCACACATGTGGTGCATGCGCTTGCATGCACACACATACACACACATACATGTAAAATAAATATTTTTAAGAGCATTTGACCCTGTGCACACAGTGCCAGGAACAGCTCCTGCTCTCATGGTCTTGGAAGATGCAAATGAAATGCCCTGAGGTTTAATCTTTTTACTGTGTCCACAGTAAACTTGCCTCCAAAGGGGAGAAACAGCTGGGAACTAAGTTAAGAGAATACACAGAAATGGAGGCACATGACTTAATGCTATACAGGTGCTCAGAGGCAAAGACAGGAAATGCCAGTAAAACTAAGTTCCCGTTATCAGCAGCTGCCAGATCTCAGTAGAAGTAAGAGCCAGCTATCAAGGACATCAGGACTCTCCTCGCAGGAAGGGCAGCAGAATGCAAGCCAGCACTGAGCTGGCCTTGCCCTGACAAAGTTGCCGTGGGGCAAGGAGAGAATCACTTGCATTTGGGGTGCTGAATGCTTGAGGCATGGGGTGCTAATCCAAGGAAGGTCCTTTTGCACTGTGCGTATGACTTCTGCAAGGAAAACAAATCCTCTTAGTTTTAGCAGAGAAGGGCTCCGGAGGGAGATTCTGGAGAGGGGTGTGGTAGGGGGTGTGGCGGGGTGGCAGCTCTTCCGAAGATTTCCTATCTGGGGTCAAGACTACAAGGCTAAGCCGGGCGTTGGTGGCGCACGCCTTTAATCCCAGCACTCGGGAGGCAGAGCCAGGCGGATCTCTGTGAGTTCGAGGCCAGCCTGGGCTACCAAGTGAGTTCCAGGAAAGGCACAAAGCTACACAGAGAAACCCTGTCTCGAAAAACCAAAAAAAAAAAAAAAGACTACAAGGCTAAAAAGCTCAGTGGTTACAAGCTCTTTATGGCCTCAGCTAAGGCAGATACATGCGCCTGCCTTAACTGACACCCTGCATCAAAAATAAATAAATAAATAAATAAAACAAGACCAATAGGGCGGGGTGGGGTGAACGCTTCTCATCCATAGTCCACAGCCTGTGGGTTAATTTTCTCTCGTTTGTCATTTTCAACACATCATGTTGAGAAGGATCCCGACAAACTCTCCTGTTTTCACTTGGTCTGTAAGTACATTTTTGTGTCTTGAAATACTCAAGGCATAGTTCGAATTCTTGCTAGATATTTCATCCGTATCTTTATAACAGGTTGTCTTAGTTAGGTTTCTATTGCTATGCCGAAACACCATGACCAAAAAGCAAGTTGGGGAGGAAAGAGTTTATTCAGCTTACTAAATAAACACTCCACATTGCTGTATCACCAAAGTAAGTCAGGACAAGAACTCATGCAGGGCAGGAACCTGGAGGCAAGAGCTGAGATAGAGGCCAGGGAGGGGAGCTGCTTACTGATTTGCTTTCCCTGACCGGCTCAGCCTGCTCTCTTGTAGAACCCAGGACCACCAGCCCAGGGATGGCACCACCCACCATGGGCTGGGCCCTCCCCCTATCGATCACTAATTGAGAAAATACTCTACAGCTAGATTTCATGGAGGCCTTTGCTCAACTGAGGATCCTTCCTCTCTGATGACTCTAGCTTTTGACATACAAAACCAGCCAGTACACAGGCCAACGTCGAGAGTTATGTGAGCACACAAGGAGGGTGTGTGGGCCCTTGACTAACGTACAGCCCGTTTAAAGTCAATCAGGTCTACCTGAGACCTTATCTCAAAAAAACAATAAAGGGAATATAGAGGCTTCGGGGGTTAAAAGCGCAGTTGTTGCTCTTCAAGAGGATCTGGGTTCGGAGGACCCTTTTCTTTGACTCTCGGTCTCCATCTACCCATCCCTTTAGTCGCCCCTTCCTTGTGGCTGAGCTGGGGGATGGAGCCGGTGCAAACTTCTCTACCAACAGGCTTGCCCCTGAGAAGGGCTCAGGCTGGGAGCCTGTGCCTGCCCCTCTCTGGGGTCACTTCCTCTTACGCTTCACAACCACATAGGGCCAAAACCCACAGAGTATTAAGCAATGAATCAAGTTCCTCTACCTTTCCTCCCCCTTCTCTGTGACACCATGTCCCAGAGGGGCCTCTCTCTACTATTACCCCTAAGTAACCCTCTGCTCAAAAAGAGTCCAAAGCTTAGCATGTACTGCTGGACCATTAAAGAGAACAGAATACAGAGTAA